>JAHIAM010006833.1:0-93986 GCA_021605205.1 Aegilops longissima
GATCGAGCGATGGAGAAGCATGGAAGTGACTTAGATGGGTTATTGGACTATTTTGAAGGGTGTTGGGCTGCAACTTAAAGAGGCCTTTGCGAGTCACGGTTAACCGTTGGAGTACCAAGCGAGCTCAAATGACCGAAACTTGACGGTGGTCTACGGTGGTATACCAAGGCCACTTGACAAACCTCGGTCCATTAGAAAGTTTAGTACCGCTCACGGAAAAAGCGTAAAAGGGGCGCCGGGGGACATAAGAGTGCGGATTGCAAAGCGGACAACGGGGAAAATGCTCGGAATCATGAGGCGAACACGTATGCAAATCGATGCACATGATGACATGATATGAAATGCATGACATGGACAAAATGCAAAAGCGAAGAAAAAACCCAACCACGGAGGAATATCATATCACAATGCGAAAATGGCAAGAGTTGGAGTTACAAATATGGAAAGTTACATCCGGGGTGTTACAACACTCCACCACTACAAGAGGATCTCGTCCGAGATCTAGGACTGAAAGAACTCGGATATTGAGACGGAGGTGATCCTCGCGCTCCCGGTGGCTTCTCGGTGGAATGGTGTGACCACTTCACTTTCAGGAATTTGATTGACTTTTGCGAGTCTTGCTTTCGGTTTCTTCAAGAATAACAGCAGGGGTGCTCATGATAAGAGATCTTCTTGAAGGTCAATTTCTTGAAGTTGATAGTGCGTTCAGGAGTCTTGAAGCACTTGCGAAGCTGTGACACATGAAACACATCGTGCGTTCGCGAAGTTGGGGAAGCTCAAGTTGATAGGCGAGATCGCCTCTTTTGCCAATGATCTTGAAAGGACCCACGTATCTAGGGCAAGCTTCCCTTTGATACAGGCGGCGAGTGCCTTTCATTGGAGAGGCGGAGTAGACATGGTCTCCGATTTCAAAAGCCACATCACGGTGCTTATCATCATAATAGCTCTTAAGGCGCGATTAACGCGGCTTTGAATTCTCACGAATGACTTTGCACATTTCTTGACTTCGTGATCAAGTCATTGCCAAGAAGTTGGCGTTCACTGTCTCGGACCAATTGAGAGATCGGACACTTTACGCCATAGAGAATTTCGAATGGGGCCTTGCCGAACTTCGGAGGCTGTTGTTGTAGGAGAACTTCGGCATATGGAAGACAATCTTCCCACTTCATACGAAGGAAATGACACAAGCCACGAGCATATCTTCAAGGATTTGATTTACTCTCTCGACTTGGCCACTTGTTTGAGGATGGAAAGCTGTCTTTGAAGCGAATGTTGGTGCCCATGGCCTTGAAAAGAATCCCAAAACTTGGAGGTAAAGATGCTGCCAGTGCAGAGGAGATCACTTGTGGAATGCCGTGCAAGGAGACAATCCTGGAGGTGTATAGCTCTGCAAGCGAGCTCTTGTGATAGATTCTTTGATAGGAAGAAAATGAGCCACTTTAGTAAGCTTGTCAATGACAACGAAGATAGCATCATTTCACGCTTGGACTTTGGAAATCCGATCCGAAGTCCATTTCAATATGATCAAACTTCCATTCGGAATAGCAAGAGGTTGGAGGAGACCAGCTGGTCGTTGGTGTTACCTTTCACTCTTCTGCGGACATCACACTCATTCACGAATTGAGCAATTTCTCGCTTCATTCGAGTCCACCAATATGTTGCTTGAGGTCATGGTACATCTTATACTTCGGGATGAATGGATAGAAGCGAATTGTGTGCCTCGTTCATAATGACTTCGTAGATCACCCTTAGGAACCACAATCCGGTCCTCGAAGAAAGAGTATCTTTGTCATCAATGTGGAAGCACTTGTACTTGGAAATGCCCTTGTCGATACCACGTTTCACCTTTTTCACCATGGTATCCAGGAGTTGAGCCTCCGAATCTGATCTTCCAAAGTAGGAGAGACTATGAGGTTGGCAAAAGCCTTGAGGAACAACTTGAAGATTCAGCTTGCGGAAAGCTTCACGAGAGATCCGGTTGGAAGGGCTTGAGGATTAAAGCTGTTGCAATAAGCCTTCTGCTCAAAGCATCTGCAATGACATTGGCCTTGCCGGAGTATATTCAATACTTGGGTTGTACTCTTGAATCATTTCGACCCATCAGTGCACTGAGGTTGAGGTTGGGTTGAGTGAAGATATACTTGAGGCTCTTGTGATCGGTGAAAATGTCCACTTTCCTTCCCAACAAGAGATGTCTCCATGTTATCAATGCATGGACAAGCTGCGCCAACTCAAGATCGTGAGTGGGGTAGTTCTTTTCGTTGAGCTTCAGGTGGCGAGAGTATAAGCCACAACTCTCTTCTCTTGCATTAACACAGCACGAGACCTTGAAGAAGCATCACAGAAAACTTGAATGGCTTGGATTCATCGGGAGGAGTCAAGGCAGGGGCTGTGACGAGTTTCTCTTTGAGAGTATTGAAAGCAACGTCACACTCGGGAGACCGGACATACTTCACATGCTACGGAGGAGGTTGGAAAGAGGCTTTGCAATCTTGGAGAAGTTCTCAACGAATCTTGACAATAGCTTGCAAGACCAAGAAAACTAGCGGAGCTGCTTGACGATACGAGGAGGTTCCCAATTCACAGCTGCGGACACCTTCTCGGGATTAACTGCGATGCCCTTGGCGGAGATGATATGACCAAGATAAAGCACTTCATCAAGCCAAAATTCACATTTGGAGAACTTAGCATAGAATTGATACTCTCGAGCTTGTCTAGCACCAATCGCAAATGTTTGGCATGATCCTTCTTATTCTTGGAAAGACCAAAATATCATCAAGATAGACCAAAGCGAATTCATTGGTGTAGGGGTTGAAGATGAAGTTCATCATCCGAGAGAATGTTGGAGGAGCATTGACAAGGCGAAAGACATGACGGTATATTCATAAGAACCAAAGCTTGTTACGAATCTTGTCTTGGGAATATCTTGTTCACGAATCGAATCGATGATAACCCATAGGAAGGTCAAGCTTGGAGAACACTTTAGCACCTTTGAGTTGCTCGAAAAGCTCATTGATGTTGGGAAGTGGATACTTGTTCTTGATTGTCTTCTTATTCAATGGGCGATGTCGGCGCAAAAGTCGGTCCGTGCCATCCTTCTTACGGACAAAAGAACACCACAACCCCAAGGAGATGAACTTCGATCGATCAAACCAGACGCTCTTGTTCATCGAGCTGCTTCTTCAATTCCTTCAGCTCATTAGGTCCAAGCTTGTATGGGCTTGCAAGCGGGTTCGATGCGGGCTCAAGATCGATGCGAACTCAAGCGGCGATGAGGAGGCATACCGGAAGCTCTTACGGAAAGACATCTTGGTACTCACTGGCATTTGGAATCGAGAGATAGCATCAATTCGCCCTTCTCATTGAGAGAAAACAACGAATGGTTTCATCACGGCGGCATAGATGATCACATCATTAGAAGAGTGAGTCAATTGAATTTCCTAGCAGCACAATCAAGCTGAGCTTTGTCTTTGAAAAGCCGATCCATCCGAGAATAAGATCAATATCCGAGTCACCAAGGACAATTGGTTTAGCAGAAATCTATAATCGCCCATCTTGATAGAGACATTGGGAACAAACAAACTAGAAGTCATAAGCTTTCTGGAGAAACAACTTGCATAACTTTGGACAAAATCTCTGTGTCAACATTGTGCTTGATGCAAAAGGTATGACATGAAAGAATCGATGCACAGTATCAAATAAGACTTTTGCGGAATATCATTAGCGGAAGATTACCCATTATCACATCGAGAAGATTCCTCCGCTTGAGCTGCATTCATCATATTGACCTTGGCATGCTTTGGATTATGCTTGACCTTTGCATTCTTTGGAAGATTTCACGGGAGGAGGCGGCGGAAGGCGCCTTTGGTTGAAGCACTTGTTAGCATAGTGACCTTCTGCTGACACTTGTTGCAAGTCACCTCGAGGCGGACGGTGGTAAGGAGCACTTGACCTTGGAGCTTGAGAATTAGACTTGTTACGATAGCTTGGGTTGGGTGGGTGGGAAGATCCCGACCACTGAGTTCTTCTGGCGATAAAGGCGGGCGGAGCGGAGGAGGAGGAAGGTAGAACCTCTTTGCTTAGCTGCCACTTGAGAGGAAGAAGAAGACTGAGCTGCATCCACGATTCTCTTCTTAGAAGCCTCACATTTGAGCTGGGCAGCTTCTTGCTTGATGCCATGTTGTAGAATTCATCATACTTTTACGGCTCCAAAAGCACAAGAGCTAATTGCAGATCTTCTCGAGACCACCTCTGAATTGATAGATCATACTCTTTTCATCGGGGCGTCTTGCTTAGCAAGCGGCGAGTTCTGGCTGGATATTGTATTGATACAGACATGTTGCCTTGCTTGAGATTGCGGAACTCCTCCGCTTGCTCTCAACAACACTTTTGAATGTGGTGAGCTCACGAAGTCTCGGCGGAACTCATCCCGGTAATGACCGACCTCCTCTGGAATCTTTGTATTCTGGTACCACTCAGCAGCTTGGTCCTTGAGTTGAAGGATGCAAACTTGACAAAGTCCTCGGTCGACATTGCTACATTCAAAATGCTTGCAGATGTCCACAAGCCAATCGTCGGCGTCTATGGCCTCGACACGAAGCGAAAGACTTGGCTGATTAGCGAGGCCCGGTGAGAGTAGCAAAGTCACGGCTGGTTGTTGCCTTGACCTTGATTTCCTTGACTGCCTTGCCCTTGATGCGCTCTTGCAAGAGCTGCAAAATCATCGAGCATTGGCATTGGTGGCTGCCATGATAGCTTGCCAGGCCTCCGGGAGGCGGAGGTGGAGGTGGAGGTTCGACTGATTCCCATCATTTCGTTCCGGATTACGGGCGTTGGCGGAGCCATCTGAAGAAGGTGACATCCGTTAGCACTTGATGAGCAGATAGACAAGTAGAATCAGCGGATAGAAATTGCAACATATAGTCTTCACAATAAACATTGAACAAGGATGAGCGAATGAATTCCAAAGTTAACATCACCGTCCATTAAGGTGAGAAGCCACTTGATTAAGGTTGATGAAAAAAAAAAATAACAAAATGCAATGGAACAAATAAGTGGTAAGGATTACCCAATCACAGACCAAATATCTGCGGGAAGAAATGCTAAGAGCTACTTGAATCCCACCTATAAACTCGAAACTTTCTGGTTATGCAATCTGGTGTTGGGGATCTGAGGGGACACAAAATATATCACCCAAACTAACAATACCTAGATCGATTGTATCCATCCGTCAACACATAACCAAGAAATCCTCGGAAATCGTGTACCTCGACCTTGAAAAACATCCGTTATCTGAGTCATGGCAATACTCGAGCTCGCCCGATCTTTGGGTTATCGGGGTTATCTCACCAACAACTGCACAAAGAGATTTCGATGTCGGCAAAACTCGAGGTATTCGAGGCACTAGCGATAAAATTGTGGCGACAACACCTCGGAGCTCAACTCCCGGGACAACTGCCACAACCCTAAATGTCGGGAGGCACCAAGAACAATGTTCTCGTCACAAAACCATCGAACGATTCCAAGATACCAGCGTGATCCTAAATTTTTTTAGTGAAATTTGAGGAGGAGAGTCAAAACTTCTCGTCGGAGACCTCACGGGCTGACGAAGGGTGGGGAGTAAAAGAATCCTACTCTCCGATATATATAATCCTAAGACTCAAAACATTTTCCGTTCTAGACTCAACAAGCATGACAAACAATCAAGTAGGGGCTCCTAAGTCGGGAAGGCTCGATTACCAACTTATAGCGCCCTCGATGCGGCTATATCTCCCGTGTCGAAATGCGACTTAGAGCATAACCGCATTGAAAGCAATGTCATAAGTGAGGTAATCTTCACACAACCCATGTAATACATAAGGAAAGAGATACATAGTTGGCTTACGATAGCCACTTCACACAATACATAAATAAACATCCATCATTGAGTACACTCAAGGTCCGACTACGGAACCAAAATAAAGAAGATACCCCAAATGCTACACAGATCCCGATCGTCCCAAGCTGAGCACCACTCTGATCATCAGGAAAAGACACATAATAACGACCACGTTCCTCGTCGAACTCCACTTGAGCTCGGTTCGTCACTGCTTGGCATCGTCGGCACACTGCAACTGTTTTGGTAGAATCTGTGAGTCACGGGGACTCAACAATCTCACACCAGCGAGATCAAGACTATTTAAGCTTATAGGAAGGACAGAGTTGTAAGGTGGAGCTGCAGCAAGCGACTAGCATATATGGTGGCTACATTACATAAAAGAGGCGAGAAGAGGAGCAAAGCAGCGGTCGTGAAGCTAGTAGCGATCAAGAAGTGATCTGAACTACTTCGTCAAACATAACTCCAACACCGTGTTCACTTCCGGACTCCGCCGAAGAGACCATCCGGTTACACCTTGATTGATGTGTATTTTATTTAAGATCAACCGGGTTTTCTACAACGGACATTAACAAATTCCCATCTGCCTCATAACATGGAGCACGGCTTTGAAGATAATACCTGCGCGGTGTCCCAACAACCCATTATAAGCTCTCACGGTCAGCGAAGGATATTCCTTCTACGGGAAGACCGATCAATCTCGGAATCCCGGACTACAAGACATTTCGACAGCAATAAAACAAGACCAGCAAAGCCGCCCGATTGTGCCGACAAATCCCGATAGGAGCTGCACATATCTCGTTCTCGGGGCACATCCGGATGAGACATCCTCTGAGTAAAACCAAGCCTCGAGTTTCCCGTGGTGGCCCTGCAGTCTACTCGTTTGAACCCAGCACTTTCGAAGGAGCTTGGTCAGAGGGGGTTAAAATAAAGATGACCCTCGGGCTCATGAAAACCGGGGAAAAAACTTAGGTGGCAAATGGTAAAACCAAAGTTGGGCCTTCTTTGGGGAGAGTCTTATTCAAAGCGAACTGTCAAGGGGTCCATAAATCACCCAACCGTGTAAGGAGCGAAATCAAGGAACATAACACGGTATGGCGGAAACTAGGGTGGCAAGAGTGGAACAAAACACCGGGCATAAGGCAGGAGCCTTCCACCCTTTACCAAGTATATAGATGCATTAATTATAGCAGATATATTGTGATATCCCCAACAAGTAAACATGTTCCAACAAGGAACAACATCTCCATGTTCAACAAGGAACAAACTTCAACTTCACTGCAACTACAGCGCTATAAGAGAGGCTGAGCAAGCGGTAACATAGCCAATCAACGGTTTGCTAGGAAAGGATGGTTAGGGGCTGACATGGCAATATGGGTGGCATGATAAGCAAGTGATAGGCATCGTAGCATAGGCATAGCAAAAAGCGAGCATCTAGCATAGCAAAGATAGAAGTGATTTGAGGTATGGTCATCTTGCTGCAATGTTCTCGAGTTGTCGAAAGCTTGATCCTCGTAAGCGTTCTCAACAGGTTCCTCGTTCACGTACTCGTCTCGGCTCTACCCAAAGCAAAACACAAACAAAGGAACCACAATAAATCACGGTGCAATGCACAAGCAACATGATGCAAAACATGGCATGATATGCGAGATGTGATATGCAATGCGTATATCTGCGCTCCGGAAGGAAAATGATGAACCAGGCATCAACAGCAAACCAAGTATGCCGCTGGAAAGATGAGATGATTTCGGTTGAAATCGATATAAAGATCACGGAATCGGATGCACGGTTTGCAAATGACAAGCAAAACAAGAATGGCACAAATCTGCCATTAACAGCATGATGCCACTTAGCAAGCAACAAGAAATTAAGCTACTGCACCCAAGCGTACCAACAAAGTATATGGCAGTGATCTACTCAAGATGCTTGACAAAAGATGAACACTGAGCTACGGCTAAATCACATCATAACAGGTTCAAACAAGCATGGCAAAAGTGCAAAATATATCACTTCAGGACTTGGTGAAATTACTGAACATGGCAAAACAGCATCAGGTAGCAATGTTCAGAGCAAGAAAACAACATGCTACAGGAACTTATAATAGCAAAACAAGGCATGGCATGAATCTACTCAAAGCATAGAACAAAAGTCCCTTCTGACCATAAGCCAAAAGGATCAGAAAATATAGTAACACCCATGTCAATATAGCAAGTTTAGTTAACAGATTCAGCAACAGGGCATGTCAAAAACAGATAACAAGTAGGCATGTTTAAGAGCTCAAGCACTCACTACAGAGCCTTTCATGATAAACTAAGCATACATACATCAAGAAGACATGGCATAGAAGACATACATGGCAAGAACAACATCATAGCATACAGGATCAACCACAACAACCTTGGCAAAATTGAATAACATGTAAACAATCTGCGGAAACATTTTATAGCAAAAGTAGAGCTCGATTGACTCAAGCTATGGCACTCCATAATTGCAAACAAGGGCATGGATGGATAGAGCATAACCATATGTTCAAAACATCCTTACTTAAGTATCTCAAAATATGCATGGATCTCTTGGTAGCATCAAGTTAACATGGCATCAAAATATCAGACAAAATAGGGCTGAAATAGCAACATCAGGAAGCCTACTTTGCATGCTTGTGCTAGTCACCACATAGATCACAAAAATACATGGCATACACCCTGGAAAGATGGCATGGCATATTACAAAACACATGTAGGACTCAAGATCATAGGATGCACACATCAATCATAGCAAAAATAACAAAAGTGCAAGTTACATTAAGAAAGCGAAACTAACATCACATAGCCCTCTTCCAACAGCATTTCGGGCATCAAGATGAGCTCAAATGAAAATGATGCAATGAGATGAAATGATCTACTCTTGGCGAACATTTTGACATATTACGAACGCAAGCAGACTACTGGTGCAAAGTTATGCACGATGAAAATGCAACAAATAATCACAGAAATAAAACTTAGAGAAATTTAGGGGAAGAAGTCAACCCAGAGATCGGATCGGGATCTCAGATCCAGCTGACGTGCGGCTGCTGCTCATGAACAACGTCGGCGAGCGGAGGAAGGCGCCCGGCGGAGGAGGCAGGCGGCGAAGCGGTGGCCGAAGTGGCTGGCCAGCCTTGGCCCAGCATTGTGTGGCCAGCCAGCTTGATGGCGTGGCCTTGAGGCGAGGCAGCCTGTGTGATGGAAACATGATGGCCGATCAGGCAACCAGGCCAGTATGATGTGGCGGGCCTTGGTGAGGGGCAGAAAGCCTTGAGCCATGGTGGCATGGCGGGCAGCAGGGAGGCTGTGGGAGGCCCAGCATGGGGCCTCATGGAGTGGCCCGGCCAAGCAGTGTGGGCTGACACGTGCCGGTATGAGGTGGGGAGAGCTAGGGTTTGTCTGTGATTTGGAATGGGGGTGTATATATAGGCATAGAGGGAGCTAGGAGAGTCCAAATGAGGTGTAGTTTTCGCCCACGATCGTGATCGAGCAGCGGAGAGCATGGAAGTGACTTAGATGGGTTATTGGACTATTTTGAAGGGTGTTTGGCTGCAACAAAAGAGGCCTTTGCGAGTCACGGTTAACCGTTGGAGTACCAAGCGAGCTCCAAATGACCCGAAACTTGACGGTGGTCTACGTTGGTATACCAAGGCCACTTGACAAACCTCGGTCCATTCGAGAAAGTTTAGTACCGCTCACGGAAAAAGCGTAAAAGGGGCGGGGGACATAGGAGTGCGGATTGCAAAAGCGGACAACGGGAAAATGCTGGAATCATGAGGCGAACACGTATGCAAATGTGATGCACATGATGACATGATATGAAATGCATGACATGGACAAAATGCAAAAGCGAAGAAAAAACCAAACCACGGAGGAATATCATATCACAATGCGAAAATGGCAAGAGTTGGAGTTACAAATATGGAAAGTTACATCCGGGGTGTTACAACACTCCACCACTACAAGAGGATCTCGTCCGAGATCTAGGACTGAAAGAACTCGGATATTGAGCGGAGGTGATCCTCGCGCTCCGGTGGCTTCTCGGTCGGAATGGTGTGACCACTTCACTTTCGAGAATTTGATTGACTTGTTGCGAGTCTTGCGCCCGGTTTCTTCAAGAATAGCAGCAGGGTGCTCATGATAAGAGCTCTTCTTGAAGGTCAATTTCTTCAAAGTTGATAGTGCGTTCAGGAGTCTTGAAGCACTTGCGAAGCTGTGACACATGAAACACATCGTGCGTTCGCGAAGTTGGAGGAAGCTCAAGTTGATAAGCGAGATCGCCTCTTTTGCCAATGATCTTGAAAGGACCCCGTATCTAGGGACAAGCTTCCCTTTGATACGAAGCGACCAGTGCCTTTCATTGGAGAGTCAGCGGAGGTAGACATGGTCTCCGATTTCAAAAGCCACATCACGGTGCTTATCATCATAATAGCTCTTAAGGCGCAATTGCGGCTTTGAGATTCTCACGAATGACTTTGCACATTTCTTGACACGTGATCAAGTCGTTGCCAAGAAGTTGGCGTTCACTGTCTCGAGACCAATTGAAAGAATCGACACTTTACGCCATAGAAATTTGAATGGGGCCTTGCGAACTTCGCTTGGAAGCTGTTGTTGTAGGAGAACTTCGGCATATGGATGACAATCTTCCCACTTCATACGAAGGAAATGACACAAGCCCTGAGCATATCTTCAAGTTTGATTTACTCGCTCGACTTGGCCACTTGTTTGAGGATGGAAAGCTGTCTTTGAAGCAGATGTTGGTGCCCATGGCCTTACGAAAAGAATCCCAAAACTTGGAGGTAAAGATGCTGCCCGCAGTGCGAGGAGATCACTTGTGGAATGCCGTGCAAGGAGACAATCTGGAGGTGTATAGCTCTGCCAAGCTGAGGCTGCTGTGATAGATTCTTTGATAGGAAGAAAATGAGCCACTTTAGTAAGCTTGTCAATGACAGCGAAGATAGCATCATTTCCACGCTTGGACTTTGGAAATCAGTGTCGAAGTCCATTTCAATATGATCAAACTTCCATTCGGAATAGCAGGAGGTTGGAGGAGACCAGCTGGTCGTTGGTGTTACCTTTCACTCTTACTGCGGACATCACACTCATTCACGAATTGAGCAATTTCTCGCTTCATTCGAGTCCACCAATATGCTTGAGGTCTGGTACATCTTCGTACTTCGGGATGAATGGATAGAAGCGAATTGTGTGCCTCGTTCATAATGACTTTCGTAGATCACCCTTAGGAACCACAATCCGGTCCTCGAAGAAAAAAGTATCTTTGTCATCAATGTGGAAGCACTTGTACTTGGAAATGCCCTTGTCGATACCACGTTTCACCTTTTCACCATGGTATCCAGGAGTTGAGCCTCACAATTTGATCTTCCAAAGTAGGAGAGACTATGAGGTTGGCAAGAAAGCCTTGAGGAACAACTTGAAGATTCAGCTTGCGGAAAGCTTCACAGAGATCCGGTTGGAAGGGCTTGAGGATTAAGCTGTTGCAATAAGCCTTCTGCTCAAAGCATCTGCAATGACATTGGCCTTGCACAGGTATATTCAATACTTGGGTTGTACTCTTGAATCATTTCGACCCATCGAGTCTGCTGAGGTTGAGGTTGGGTTGAGTGAAGATATACTTGAGGCTCTTGTGATGGGTGAAAATGTCCACTTTCCTTCCCAACAAGAGATGTCTCCATGTTATCAATGCATGGACAACTGCCGCCAACTCAAGATCGTGAGTGGGGTAGTTCTTTTCGTTGAGCTTCGGTGGCGAGAGGTATAAGCCACAACTCTCTTCTCTTGCATTAACACAGCACAAGACCTTGAAGAAGCATCACGAGAAAACTTGAATGGCTTGGATTCATCGGGAGGAGTCAAGGCAGGGGCTGTGGCGAGTTTCTCTTTGAGAGTATTGAAAGCAACATCACACTCGGGAGACCGGACATACTTCACATGCTTACGGAGGAGGTTGGAAAGAGGCTTTGCAATCTTGGAGAAGTTCTCAGCGAATCTTGACAATAGCTTGCAAGACCAAGAAAACTGCGGACTGCTTGACATTTGAGGAGGTTCCCAATTCACAACTGCGGACACCTTCTCGGGATTAACAGCGATGCCCTTGGCGGAGATGATATGACCAAGATAAAGCAGTTCATCAAGCCAAAATTCACATTTGGAGAACTTAGCATAGAATTGATACTCTCACGAGCTTGTCTAGCACCAATCGCAAATGTTTGGCATGATCCTTCTTATTCTTGGAGAAGACCAAAATATCATCAAGATAGACCAAGGCGAATTCATTGGTGTAGGGGTTGAATATGAAGTTCATCATCAGAGAGAATGTTGGAGGAGCATTGACAAGGCGAAAGACATGACGGTATATTCATAAGAACCAAAGCATTACGAATCTTTGTCTTGGGAATATCTTGTTCACGAATCTGAATCGATGATAACCCATCTGAAGGTCAAGCTTGGAGAACACTTTAGCACCTTTGAGTTGCTCGAAAAGCTCATTGATGTTGGGAAGTGGATACTTGTTCTTGATTGTCTTCTTATTCAATGGGCGATGTCGGCGCAAAAGTCGGTCCGTGCCATCCTTCTTCGGACAAAAGAACACCACAACCCCAAGGAGATGAACTTCGATGCGATCAAACCAGACGCTCTTGTTCATCGAGCTGCTTCTTCAATTCCTTCAGCTCATTAGGTCCAAGCTTGTATGGGCGCTTGCAAAGCGGGTTCGATGCGGGCTCAAGATCGATACTTGAACTCAAGCGGCGATGAGGAGGCATACCGGAAGCTCTTACGGAAAGACATCTTGGTACTCACAAGCATTGGAATCGAGAGATAGCATCAATTAACCCTTCTCATTGAGAGAAAACAACGAATGGTTTCATCATGGCGGCATAGATGATCACACCATTAGAAGAGTGAGTCAATTGAATTTCCCTCGCAGCACAATCAAGCTGAGCTTTGTCTTTGAAAGCCGATCCATCCGAGGATAAGATCAATATCCGAGTCACCAAGGACAATTGGTTTAGCAGAAATCTATAATCGCCCATCTTGATAGAGACATTGGGAGCAACCACACTAGAAGTCATAAGCTTTCTGGAGAAACAACTTGCATAACTTTGGACAAAATCTACGTGTCAACATTGTTGCTTGATGCAAAAGGGTATGACATGAAAGAATCACGATGCACAGTATCAAATAAGACTTTTGCAGGAATATCATTAGCGGAAGATTACCCATTATCACATCAAAAGATTCCTCCGCTTGAGCTGCATTCATCATATTGACCTTGGCATGCTTTGGATTATGCTTGACCCTTTGCATTCTTGGAAGATTTCACGGGAGGAGGAGGCGGAAGGCGCCTTTGGTTGAAGCACTTGTTAGCATAGTGACCTTCTGCTGACACTTGTTGCAAGTCACCTCGAGGCGGACGGTGATAAGGAGCACTTGACCTTGGAGCTTGAGAATTAGACTTGTTCTAATAGCTTTGGGTTGGGTGGGTGGGAAGATCCACGACCCCTGAGTTCTTCTGGCGATAAAGGCTGGCAGAGCGGAGGAGGAGGAAGGTAGAACTTCTGCTGTAGCTGCCACTTGAGAGGAAGAAGAAGACTGAATTGCATCCTGATTCTCTTCTTAGAAGCCTCACATTTGAGCTGGGCAGCTTCTTGCTTGATGCCAACAAAGTATATGGCATGATCTACTCAAGATGCTTGACAAAGATGAACACGAGCTACGGCTAAATCACATCATAACATGTTCAAACAAGCATAGCAAAAGTGCAAAACATATCAGCTTCACAGACTTAGTGAAATTCTTGAACATGGCAAAAACAGCATCGGTAGCAATGGCAAAAAACAGCATCGGTAGCAATGTTGAGCAAGAAAACAATATGCTACAGGAACTTATAATAGCAAAACAAGGCATGGCATGAATCTACTCAAAGCATAGAACAAAAGTTCCTTACTGACCATAAGCCAAAAGGATCAGAAAATATAGTAACACCCATGTCAATATAGCAAGTTTAGTTAACAGATTCAACAACAGGGCATGTCAAAACAGATAACAAGTAGGCATGTTTAAGAGCTCAAAGCACTCACTCTGAGCCTTTCATGATAAACTGAGCATACATACATCAAGAAGACATGTCATAGAAGACATACATGGCAAGAACTACATCATAGCATACAGGTCAACCACAACAACCTTGGCAAAATTGAATAACATGTAAACAATCTGCGAGAAACATTTTATAGCAAAAGTAGAGCTCGATTGACTCAAGCTATGGCACTCCATAATTGCAAACAAGGGCATGGATGGATAGAGCATAACCATATGTTCAAAACATCCTTACTGAAGTATCTCAAAATATGCATGGATCTCTCGGTAGCATCAAGTAAACATGGCATGAAAATATCGGTAAAAGCAAATTTGAAAACAGCAATATCAGGAAGCCTACTTTGCATGCTTGTGCTAGTCACCACATAGATCACAAAAATACATGGCATACACCCCTGGAAAGATGGCATGGCATATTACAAAACACATGTAGGACTCAAGATCATAGGATGCACACATCAATCATAGCAAAAAATAACAAAAGTGCAAGTTACATTAAAAAGCGAAACTAACATCACATAGCCCTCTTCCAACAGCATTTCGGGCATCAAGATGAGCTCAAATGAAACTGATGCAATGAGATGAAATGATCTACTCTTGAGACAAACATATTGATATATTACACTTGCGAAATGGAGCTACAGGTGCAAAGTTATGGCACAATGAAAATGCAACAAAGTAATCACCGAAATAAAAACTTAGAGCGAAATTTAGGGGAAGAAGTCAACCGAGAGATCCGGATCGGGATCTTAGATCCAGTGACGGCTGACTGACTTCTTTCGCCGAACAACGTCAGGCGAGGAGGAGGCGCGGAGGCCGGGAGGCCGGGCAGGCGAGGCTGGAGGCCAGCCGAGGCCGAGGTGGCCAGCAGCAGCCAGTGGTGGCGGCAGTGGCGATCGGGGCAGTGGCGACCGACCTGCGGGGAGGCAGCAGCAGCGCTTGACCAGCGGCCTTGACCCGGCCGGAGGCATGATGGTGAGCCTTGGCCGAGAAGCAGCGGGGAGGCCATGGTGGAGCCTCATGAGGCAGCGTGGCGGCGGCCTTGGCGGCGACGCGTCGTGACCCGATTAGTGGCAGTATGGCGGCTTTCGTCCGGCGGACGGGCGTGTCGGGGAAGCGAGTAGGGAAGGCTAGGGTTTGTCGTGATTTGGAATGGGGGGTGTATATATAGGCATAGAGGGAGCTAGGAGAGTCCAAATGAGGTGTAGTTTTCGCCCCACGATCGTGATCGAGCGACGGAGAAACATGGATGTGACTTAGATGGGTTATTGGACTATTTTGAAGGGGTGTTGGGCTGCAACTTAAAAGAGGCCTTCTGAGAGTGCGGTTAACCGTTGGAGTACCAAGCGAGCTCCATATGACCGAAACTTGACGGTGGTCTACCAAGGCCACTTGACAAACCTCGGTCCATTCGAGAAAGTTTAGTACCGCTCACGGAAAAAGCGTAAAAGAAGGCGGCGGGGGACATAGGTGTCTTGGGATTGCAAAAGCGGACAGGGGAAAATGCTGGAATCATGAGAGGAACACATTATGCAAATCGATGCACATGATGACATGATATAAAATGCATGACATGGACAAAATGCAAAAGCGAAGACAAAAACCCAACCACGGAGGAATATCATATCACGATGCGAAAATGGCAAGAGTTGGAGTTACAAATATGGAAAGTAACATACAGGGTGTTACAGGGGCTATATAGTAGTCCCGTCAAACTCCTATGGCTAAGTGAAAGTGTTAAAGCAATATAGTCTGATTGCCTCGTTAGCTCTCGCTACCACCTCCTTAGTGGACCAAGGCGTTGGATCAGAAGTGTTATCTGCGTTTTTCTGCGAACACCCCGGATTATATGCATGGGGGCTGAAGCGACAACTGCAAACTTTTAGGTTATATACATATATACATAAGCGGCCATACGGGAGGCATCATAATACTTTTCGAGGCAAAAGTATAAACATAGCCTTTATAATTCAATAAAACATTGTTATTACTATGGGAATACATGTCATTAGAACATAATATTCTTGAACCTTTGAGCCTCTATCGAGCAGCGCCTTCAAGGACTTCTTCAAAGTAGTGCTTGGAAGATACTCGAACCTGGCCGAACTCTGGATTGCAATAGCGGTGGCCTCCATCTCTGCCCAATATGTCTTGACATGGGCAAGTGCCATCCAGCGCACCCTCTCTACTGCGCCGACCTCTTCATAGCGTCGATCGCGGCGGCTGCACCAAGGAACTATTGCACTAAACTAAAATAACTATTCGGCCTTGGCCTTCCGCCCTGAGATGATCCTAACAGACCTCATGGCAAGCCGGACAACCAATGGAGCTCGGCCCACTCAGCCATTCGCTCATTCAAAAGTAGCGGGCAGACGCTGGAACGATGATTTGTGACCAGAACAGCTTTTCCACTTCACGATCTTTTGATCTTTGAAGTACTCGGCGCTTGTCGGTGACCTTGGCTGCCAAATCACGCATGCGTCTGCGAACTCCATAGTTGATGAAGAGGGGCATGCCGGATCTCGAACCGTCCGCAACAAAAAGGGCTTCCGGCGCGATATAACTTCTTTGGCGCAGCTCCTCCTTCGCCGCTCTGATTTTAGAGCAGGCTTCCTTAGCTGCTACCCGGCCTTCTCGAGTCCGTCGCCTTCGCTCGATTTTCTTTTCAAGAAGCTAGTAGCGGTCGTGACATCTTTCAACTCAGCGGCCATCTTGGGTATTTTCCTTGCTTTTGCAATGCGGAGCCGTTCGGCTCTCAGCTCTTGACCGCCTTTAGAGTGGCGCATCACTATTCTGGCTTGTTCCTTGGCTCTGGCAAGATTCACGCCCGAAGGAGCCTCCATGGAAGCAGCTCCATCTGCAGTCACAACATATTAAAGATACTAGCATCATGCTCCTCTTACTATGTGTTGATCACGGACTCAGAAAACTCACAAGTCCGGCTAGCCACGGACCCTCCGCCACCTACACATGAAGGCGGCCTGATTATTACACAGGACTATGATCCTCTGTTTCCGCCGTTCTCGGCGACAACAGAGTCTCGGGGGCTACTATCTGCATAGGGCACACCTAATGTGTGGGGTATCGTAAAAACATACACTATTTCACGTACCTCAAAGCCTTTCGGCAGACTCATAAAAGCTTCATGCAACCCGCTTTCGACGGATGAAATTCTCGAATCACCGTACCCTTTAGCGTCGATCGCTTACGAGATAGCAGCTTGATCCAGAAGATCCATCGGTCGTCGATGATCTGCCGGACGGTTCGGACTCTTCTGTTGCTCTCTTTAGGGCGAATCTGAGGACTTGGTGGCGAGGATTACCCTCTGGCCTTGGCGGATCGAGGAGAAGCCCTTCAGCGATGACACTTCAAGCGTCGCCCGCCTCATGGCCGGGGTGGCATAGGGAGGTGTTTCGCTCTCCATCATCTCGGAAAAGATCCCCGAGCGAACTCACGTCGAGAAGGGCTACAATCCGAACTACATGATATATGCTTCGGTTATTGTCCCCAGAAGTAAAGCAGGACATTTTTACTATCAAATGCTTTCTGTTTACTTACAGCTCGGTGGAGGGGTGATCCCCTTGCGGACACTGTGCGGCAAGGGTACCCTCTGAGGCAGGACCCTCTGGCGAAGATTTCTTCCCCCGTTTGTAAACCTTTGTTTCCGGGTCTTCAGAGGTGGTCATCTTCCTTCCTTGGGGAGAGGGAATTTCAGATCCTTCTCCCTGGTTATCCTCCTTCGCGGAGGCGCTAATTCCCCCGGCTGGGATAAACAATGAGTGAGGCCCGCTTTCAGCCTCTCTATTCCCCCCTTTATCTTTCCCTCGAGGCGCTGATAAGGCACCGACTAAAACATTCAGCGATCTTGGACCTTTGAGCCTTGAGAAGGGGGCGAACACTGATCATCTTCGCCTTTGTTGCAGTCACGGTCAAAAAGCGACTTTTGAGGATGATGTTGTGATAAATAAAAAGACAGCGTATTGACCGCGGGATTACTTACTTGGGTATACGGGCGAGTGCAGCTCAGACCCGCATCCTCGGTGATGTCTGGACACCTTATTTGTGGTCGAAGAACAATTTGTACATGTTGAGCCTCATGCGAGGAAGTGTTGAATAGCTCGCGGTCCTTCGGGCTGAGCTCCCACATCTGGAGGGTCGGCGTTTGCAAGGTCGGACTCGGCGAACTAGCATGACTTGCATTACGTGACCAGGCCGACATCTCTCGAGGAGATCTCGGATCTGAGTCTGCAATATCGGCACATCATTTGCTGGCTCCAGTCCAGCCCTTGTTGATCCATGGCGTCGGTTGTGGTGGGGGCCCAGCGAAAGGAGGCGGCCACCCACTTAGTACCCTAAGGGGCTGTGATACAAAACCCTCCCGTTGCCATAAACTGGACACCTCGGGAAGGAGCCCTTTGGCCATGGAACATCGGCACCTTTGCTTATTACGACACCTCCGCACTCTAGGTTTAGCCCCTCAATCATCTTGACTTCACATTGAAAGTTTTGAGCCACGGACCAAAGTGTGGGGTAATGCAGGAGGAAGGCCTCACACCTGACGTTGAGCAGCGAGATGTGAAGGATGGAATCGAGGGCCAGGTCATGGAAATCCAGCCCATAATAGAACATAAGCCCTCGACAAAGGGATCTAGAGCAAGGCCTAGCCCTCGGAGGAAGTGAGAGATGAATACAAGCGCTCTCGCCGGGTTCGGGAGTGGGAATGACCTGCACCGAGCAGGCAACCTGTCTGAATTCGCCGGTCAAATACCTAGCCTCTCTTAGCTTCTTGATGTCTTCCTCCGTGACGAGAGGAAGGCATCCACCGACTATAAAGGTTGGATCGGACATAGTTGAAGGTCGAGGCGCCTAACCTGAGCCTTGGGTGTTGGAACTCGGCGGGGAAGGATTCGATCAGTCGAGAGGAAAAAGGGCGGACCTTGGCCTCTTTATAAAGAGGGTGAATATCAAGCATCCTCCTCGTGGCCGTTTGGGACTTGCCTAAAATCGAGAGTCATACCTGCGGGCATGATTGGGTTACCCACATCCGTATTGATGAGAATCCGTAATAAGGGGGCACGATCTACTTTCGACAAGGCGTGCCAATAAAATCGCCTCATGAGGCGTGCGTTGTGGTGAGCTGATTGAGAAAAATGGTTGAATAATGATCAGGCCGTGGTGTGATGTCACGTTGTGAAAAGTCGTCGTCGTGATTAGATTGGTGGAAATATTATTCCCTCTGCGGTGGTATGTGGAACTTGTTTTGCAAAAGCGGACACTATTCTTGTGTTCAAGATCTCCTACGAAGTATTCGGAGGAAGAACCGCCTTGCAATGCGAAGACAAATCTGTGCGGACTCATCGTCATTGAAGCCTGGTTGAGGGGTCTCTTGAGGAGTCTGGATTAGGGGTCTCGAACGGTCGGACTATATCCTTTGGCGGACTGTTGGACTATGAAGATACAAGATTTAAGACTTAGTCCGTGTCGGATGGGACTCTCCTTGGCGTGGAAGGCAAGCTTGTATCTGGATATGTAGATCTCCTCCTTGTAACCAACTCATGTAACCCTAGCCCGTCAGGAGTCTATATAAAGCTGGGCGATTTGGTTAAATGGGACAACAACAATCATACCATAGGCTAGCTTCTAGGTTTAGCCTCTCGATCTCGTGGTAGATCAACTCTTGTAATAATCATGTCATCAAGATCAATCAAGTAGGAAGTAGGGTATTACCTCCATCGAGAGGGCCCGAACACTGGGTAAACATCGTGTCCCCCACCTCCTGATACCATCCGCCTTAGGCGCACAGATTCGGGACCCCCTACCGAGATCCGCGGTTTGACACCGACAACCACAGGATACACGGCAAGACATACATCAAGTGTTCTCAAATCATTAAAGACTCAATCCGATAAGATTACTTCAAAGGAAAACTCAATCCATTACAAGAGAGTAGAGGGGAGAAGCAACATAAGATCAACTATAATAGCAAAGCTCGCGATACATCAAGATCGTGCCAAATCAAGAACAGAGAGAGAGAGAGAGAGATCAAACACATAGCTCTTGGTAAATACCGTCAGTCCAGGGTGAACTACTCGCTCCTCGTCATGGAAGCGCCGGGATGATGAAGATGGCCTTGATGAGGTTCCCCCCTCCGTGAGTCTTTGGAGCAGAGGTCTGAGAGGTTTTGGTGGCTCTGAGAGGCTTGGTGGCGGAACTCCAGATCTATTATGTCCTCTAATTGTTTTAGGGTATATGGATATATATATATATATAGGCGGAAGAAATCGTCGGGGAGAGCCACGAGGGCCCACGAGGTGGAGGCACGCCCCTACCTTGTGGCTCCCTCATTTCTTTCTGGCGTGCACTCCTAATCTATCGAGGTTGCTTTCCTTCCAAAAATAACTTCTCGGAAGGTTTCATTCCGTTTCGACTCCGTTTGATATTCCTTTTCTTGAAACTTTGAAACAAGGGAAAAAGCGAGGCCTTGCTTTGGGCTCTGAGTCAATAGGTTAGTCCCAAAAATAATATAAAAGTGCATAGTAAAGCCCATAAAACATCAAGATGGGTTATATAATAGCATGAATACTTCATAAATTATAGATATGTTGGAGCGTGTCAGATTACAGCTCAAGAAGACATCGACCGGTATGGGCAGCGATGCTAGAGAGGCAGGCGAAAACCTTGTTCATCGGACGATGGGCGGACTGAAGGAAATATGCCCTAGAGGCAATAATAAAGTTATTATTTATTTCCTTATATCATGATAAATGTTTATTATTCATGCTAGAATTGTATTAACGGAAACATAATACATGTGTGAATACATAGACAAGCAGATAGTCACTAGTATGCCTCTACTAGACTAGCTCATTAATCGAAGATGGTTATGTTTCCTAACCATAGACATGTGTTGTCATTTGATTAATGGGATCACATCATTAGGAGAATGATGTGATTGACATGACCCATTTCTTTAACTTAGCACTTGATCGTTTAGTATGTTGCTTATGCTTTCTTCATGACTTATACAAAGTTCCTGCAACTATGAGATTATGCAACTCCGTTTACGGAGGAACACTTTGTGTGCTACCAAGCGTCTAGCGTAAATGGGTGATTATAAAGGTACTCTACAGGTGTCTCCAAAAGTATATGTTGAGTTGGCATGAATCGAGATTAGGTTTTGTCCTCCGATTGTGGGAGAGGTATCTCTGGGCCTTCTCGATAATGCACATCACATAAGCCTTGCAAGCATTGCAACTAATGAGTTAGTTGTGAGATGATGTATTCGGAGCGAGTAAAGAGACTTACGGTAGCGAGATTGAACTAGGTATTGGATACCGGCGATCGAATCTCGGGTAAGTAACTATACCGATGACAAAAGGAACAACGATATATCGTTATGCGGTTTGACCGATAAAGATCTTCGTAGAATATGTAGGAACCAATATGGGCATCCAGGTTCCGCTATTGGTTATTGACGAGAATGGTTCTAGGTCATGTCTACATAATTCTCGAACCCGTAGAAGTCCCTTGCAACAACGTTTGATGACAGTTCATTATGAGTTTATAAGTATTGATGTACGAAGGTTGTTGAGTCCGGATGTGATCACGGACATGACGAGAGTCTCGAAATAGTCGAGACATAAAGATTGATATATTGGAAGCCTATGTTTGGACTTGGAAGGTTCGGATGAAAACAGGAAGTTACGGAACACGGGGTTACGGAACCCCGAGAGTCTATGGGCCTTGATGGGCCATAAGAGAAGAGGAAGGGCGGCCGGGCAGGGCGCGCCCCCTCCCCTCTAGTCCGAATAGGACAAGGGAGGCGGCGCCCTCCCTCTTCCCCTCCTCAATCCTAATCCAACTAGGAGGGGAGTCCTACTCGGTGGGAGTAGGACTCCTCGGCGCGCCTCCCCTAGGGCTGGCGCACCCCTTGCTCCTTTATATCTGAGGCGGGGGGCACCCATGACACACAAGTTGATCTGGATCGTTCCTTAGCCGTGTCGGTGCCCCCTCCACCATATTCCACTTGGTCATATCGTCGCGGAGCTTAAGCGAAGCCTGCGCCAGTGAAGTCATATCGTCGCGGAGCTTAGGCGAAGCCCTGCGTCGGTGGAGCATCATCATCGTCCTGCGCCGTCGTCTTGTGGAACTCATCCCGGCACTTTGCTGGATCGGAGCCGGGGATCGTCATCGAGCTGAGCGTGTGCAGAACTTCGGAGGTGTCGTCGTTCGGTGCTTGGATCGGTCGGATCGTGAAGGCGTCGACTACATCAACAGCGTTGTTATAGCGCTTCCGCTTTCGGTCTCTGAGTGCGTGGGCGGACACTCTCCCCTCTCGTTGCTATGCCATCACCATGGTCTTGCGTGTGCGTAGGAAATTTTTGAAATTACTCGTTCCCCATCGATGGCATCGAGCCTGGTTTTATGCGTTGATGTCATATGCGAGTAGAACACAAGTGAGTTGTGGGCGATATAAGTCATCTGCTTACCAGCATGTCATACTTTGGTTCAGCGGTATTGTGAGATGAAGCGGCCGGACCGACATTACAGCGTCACGCTTACGAGACTGGTTTCACCGCTTGAGCACTAGTTGCTTAAAGGTGACGGCGGGTGTCCGTCTCTCTCACTTTAGTTGAACCGAGTGTGGCTCGCCCGGTCCTTGCGAAGGTTAAAACATCACCAACTTGACAAACTATCGTTGTGGTTTTGATGCGTAGGTAAACGGTTCTTGCTCAGCCCGTAGCAGCCACGTAAAACTTGCAACAACAAAGTAGAGGGCGTCTAACTTGTTTTTGCAGGGCATGTTGTGATGTGATGTGGTCAAGGCGTGATGCTATATTTTATTGTATGAGATGATCATGTTTTGTAACGAGTTATCGACAGCTGGCGAGAACCATATGGTTGTCGCTTTATTGTATGAAATGCAAAAGCCATGTAATTGCTTTACTTTATCACTAAGCGATAGCGATAGTCGTAGAAGCAATAGTTGGCGAGGCGACAACGATGCTACGATGGAGATCAAGGTGTCGGCGCCGGTGGCGATGGTGATCATGGCGGTGCTTGGAGATGGAATCACAAGCACAAGATGATGATGACCATATCATATCACTTATATTGATTGCATGTGATGTTTATCCTTTATGCATCTTATCTTGCTTTGATTGGCGGTAGCATTATAAGATGATCTCTCACTAAAATTATCAAGAAGTGTTCTCCTGATTATGCACCGTTGCTAAAGTTAAGTAGTACCCGGACACCACGTGATGATCGGGTGTGATAAGTTCTCGTCCATCTACAGCGGGTGCAAGCCAGTTTTACACCATGAGAATACTCGAGTTAAACTTGGCGAGCCTAGCATATGCGAGATATGGCCTCGGAACACGGAGACCGAAAGGTCGGCGTGAATCATATAGTGAATATGATCAACATAGTGATGTTCACCATTGAAACTACTCCATCTCACGTGATGATCGGACATGGTTTAGTTGATTTGGATCACGTAATCACTTAGATGACTAGAGAGATGTCTGTCTAAGTGGGAGGTTTTAATATGATTAATTAAACTTAAATTTATCATGAACTTAGTACTGATAGTATTTTGCTTGTCTATGTTTCTTGTAGATAGATGGCTCGTCTTTGTTGTTCCGTTGAATTTTAATCGTTCCTTGAAAGCAAAGTTGAAAGATGATGGTAGCAATTACGGACTGGGTCCGTAACGAGGATTATCCTCATTGCTGCCGGAAGAATTACGTCTGGAAGCACCGCTGGGTGCGAACTTCTGCTGAGAACAACGCGAGAAGTTGTGAGCGTCTGGCGAGCAAAGCTGATGACTACTCTATAGTTCGAGTGTGCCATGCTTTACGGCTTAGAACGGGTCTTCAACGGCGTTTTGAGCGTCATGGAGCATATGAGATGTTCGGGGAGTTGAAGTTAATATTTCAAGCAAATGCCGGATTGAGAGATATGAAGTCTCAATAAGTTCTATAGCTGCAAGATGGAGAGAATAGTTACGTCGGTGAGCACATACTCAAAATGTGCAGGTATAATAATCACTTAATTCAGCTGGGAGTTAATCTTCGGATGATAGTGTCATTGTGAATTCTCCAATCACTGCCACCAAGCTACAAGAGCTTCGTGATGAACTATAATATGCAAGGGATGACTAAAACAATTCTGAGCTCTTACATGATGCTAAAAGCAGCGGAGGTAGAAATCAGAAAGAGCATCAAGTGTTGATGGTCAACAAGACCACTAGTTTCAAGAAAAAGGGCAAAGGAAAGAAGAAGGAAACTTCAAAAGAACAGCAAGAAAGTTGCTGCTCAAGAGAAGAAACCAAGTCTGGACCTAAGCACTGAAGCGAGTGTTTTTCTGCAAGCGATTTGGACCTTGGAGCGGAACTGCCCCAAGTATTTGGCGGATAAGAAGGATGGCAAGGTGAACAAAGGTATATGTGATATACATGTTATTGATGTGTACCTTACTAGAGCTCGTAGTAGCTTTTGGGTATTTGATCTTGGTTACATTGCTAATATTTGCAACTTCGAAGCAGGGACTACTGAATAAGCGAAGCACGGCAAAGGGCGAGGTGACGATCTTGGCGTGGGAAGCGGTTCCAAAGTCAATGTGATCATGATCGACGCTACCTCTACATCTACCTTGGGATTAGTTTTAGACCTAAATAATTGTTATTTGGTGCAGCGTTGAGCATGAACATTATATCTGGATCTTGTTTGATCGAGGCGGTTATTCATTAAATCAGAGAATAATGGTTGTTCTATTTATATGAGTAATATCTTTTATGGTCATGCACCCTTGAAGAATGGTCTATTCTTGTTGAATCTCGGCGGTAGTGATACACATATTCATAATGTCAAAGCCAAAAGATGCAGAGTTGATAATGATAGTGCAACTTATTTGTGGCCTTGCCGTTTAGGTCATATCGGTGTAAAAGCATGAAGAAACTCCATCGAGATGGACTTTTGAAATCACTTGATTATGAATCACTTGGTACTTGCGAACCGTGCCTCATGGGCAAGATGACTAAAACACCGTTCTCGGTTGTATGGAGAGAACAACAGACTTATTGGAAATCATACATACAGATGTATGTGGTCGATGAATGTTGAAGCTCATGGCGGATATCGTTATTTTCTCACCTTCACGAGATGATTTAAGCGGATCGGGTATATCTACTTGATGAAGCATAAATCTGAAACATTTGAAAAGTTCAAAGAATTTGAGTGAAGTTGAAAATCATCGTAACAAGAAAATAAAGTTTCTAAGATCTGATCGTGGAGGAGAATATTTGAGTTCTGAGTTTGGTCTACATTTGAAGCAATGCGGAATAGTTTAGCAACTCACGCCACGGGAACACCACAGCATAATGGTGTGTCGAGCGTCGTGTCGTACTTTACTAGATATGGTGCGATCTATGATGTCTATTTCCGATTTACCGCTATCGTTTTGGGGTTATGCTTTAGAGGCGGCGCATTCACGTTAAATAGGACACCGTCAAAATCCGTTGAGGCGACGCCTTATGAACTATGGTTTAGCAAGAAACCAAAGTTGTCATTTCGAAAGTTTGGGGTTGCGATGCTTATGTGAAAAAACTTCAACCTGATAAGCTTGAACCCAAATCGGAAAAATGTGTCTTCATAGGATACCCAAAGGAGACAATTGGGTATACCTTCTATCACAGATCCGAAGGCAAGACATTCGTTGCTAAGAATGGATCCTTTCTAGAAGGAGTTTCTCTCGAAAGAAGTGAGTGGGAGGAAAGTGGAACTTGATGAGGTAATAGTACCAGCTCCCTTATTGGAAAGTAGTTCATCACGAAATCAGTTTACGTAACACCTACACCGATTAGCGAGGAAGATAATGATAAAGATCATGAAACTTCAGATCAAGTTGTCCTTGAACTTGTAGATCAACGAGAATAAAATCCGCACGAGTGATGCGGTAATCCTATTACGGAAGTCATGCTACTAGATCATGGTGAACCTACGAACTATGAAGAAGCGATGGTGAGCCAGATTCCACAAAATGGCTTGAAGCCATGAAATCTGAGATGGGATCCATGTATGAGAACAAAGTATGGACTTTGGTAGACTTGCCGATGATCGGCAAGCCATTGAGAATAAATGGATCTTTAAGAAGAAAGGCGGCGCCGATGGTAATGTAGCTGTCTACAAAGCTCGACTTGTTGCAAAGGTTTCGACAAGTTCAAGGGGTTGACTCGATGAGACTTTCTCACCGTGGCGATGCTTAAGTCTGTCCGAATCATGTTAGCAATTGCGCATTTATGATTATGAAATTTGGCAAATGGATGTAAAAACTGCATTCTTGAATGGATTTCTAGAAGAAGAGTTGTATATGATGCAACCAGAAGGTTTTGTTGATCCAAAGGGTGCTAACAAAGTGTGCAAGCTCAACGATCAATTTATGGTGCAGTGCAAGCCTCTCGGAGTTGGAATAAGCGCTTTGATAGTGTGATCAAAGCATATGGTTTCTCTGAGACTTTTGGAGAAGCTTTGTATTTACAAGAAAGTGAGTGGGAGCTCTGTAGCATTTCGATATTATATGTGGGCGACATATTGTTGATTGGAAATGATATAGAATTTCTGGATAGCATAAAGGATACTTGAATAAAAGTTTTTCAATGAAAGACCTCGGTGAAGCTGCTTACATATTGGGCATCAAGATCTATAGAGATAGATCAAGGCAGCTTAATTGGACTTTCACAAAGCACATACCTTGATAAAGTTTTGAAGAAGTTCAAAATGGATCGAGCAAAGAAAGGTTTTTACCTGTATTACAAGGTGTAAGATTGAGTCGGACTCAATGCCCGACCACAATGAGAAGATAGAGAAAATGAAAGATGTTCCTATGCTTCAGCCATAGGCTCTATCATGTATGCAATGCTGTGTACAGACTGGCGTATGCTTAGCTGTAAGCTTGGCGGAAAGGTACCAAAGTAATCGAGAGTGGATCCTTTGGACAGCGGTCAAGAACATCTGAAATACGAAAAGGACTAAGGATATGTTTCTCGTATATGGAGGTGACAAAGAGCTAGTCGTAAATGGTTACGTCGATGCAAGCTTTGACACTGATCGAGACGATTCTAAATCGCTAACGGATCGTATTTTTATTAAGCGGTGGAGCTGTCGGTTGGTGCAGTTCTAAACAAAGCGTCGTGGCGGGATCTACATGTGAAGCGGAGTACATAGCTGCTTGAAGCAGCAAATGAAGAAGTCTGGATGAAAGAGTTCATTTCGATCTAGGTGTCATACCTAGTGCATCGGGACCAATGAAGATCTTACGTGACAATCTTGGTGCAATTGCCTTGGCAAAGGAATCCAGATTTCACAAGAGGACCAAACATATCAAGAGGCGCTTCAATTCCATTGGGACCAAGTCAAGTGGGAGACATAGAGATTTGCAAAATACATACGGATCTGAATGTTGCAGACCGTTGACTAAGCCTCTTCCACGAGCAAAACATGATCAGCACCAAGACTCCATGGGTGTTAGAATCATTCTTGTGTAATCTAGATTATTGACTCTAGTGCAAGTGGGAGGCTGAAGGAAATATGCCCTAGAGGCAATAATAAAGTTATTATTTATTTCCTTATATCATGATAAATGTTTATTATTCATGCTAGAATTGTATTAACGGAAACATAATACATGTGTGAATACATAGACAAGCAGATAGTCACTAGTATGCCTCTACTAGACTAGCTCATTAATCGAAGATGGTTATGTTTCCTAACCATAGACATGTGTTGTCATTTGATTAATGGGATCACATCATTAGGAGAATGATGTGATTGACATGACCCATTTCGTTAGCTTAGCACTTGATCGTTTAGTATGTTGCTTATGCTTTCTTCATGACTTATACAAAGTTCCTGCAACTATGAGATTATGCAACTCCGTTTACGGAGGAACACTTTGTGTGCTACCAAGCGTCTAGCGTAAATGGGTGATTATAAAGGTACTCTACAGGTGTCTCCAAAAGTATATGTTGAGTTGGCATGAATCGAGATTAGGTTTTGTCCTCCGATTGTCGGAGAGGTATCTCTGGGCCTTCTCGGTAATACACATCACATAAGCCTTGCAAGCATTGCAACTAATGAGTTAGTTGTGAGATGATGTATTACGGAGCGAGTAAAGAGACTTACGATAGCGAGATTGAACTAGGTATTGGATACCGGCGATCGAATCTCGGGTAAGTAACATACCGATGACAAAAGGAACAGCGTATATCGTTATGCGGTTTGACCGATAAAGATCTTCGTAGAATATGTAGGAACCAATATGGGCATCAGGTTCCGCTATTGGTTATTGACCGAGAATGGTTCTAGGTCATGTCTACATAGTTCTCGAACCCGTAGGTCCATTGCAACAACGTTTGATGACGAGTTCATTATGAGTTTATAAGTATTGATGTACGAAGGTTGTTGAGTCCGGATGTGATCACGGACATGGCGAGGAGTCTCGAAATAGTCGAGACATAAAGATTGATATATTGGAAGCCTATGTTTGGACTTGGAAGGTTCGGATGAAAGCGAGAAGTTACGGAACACGGGGGTTCGGAACCCCGAAGTCTATGGGCCTTGATGGGCCATAAGAGAGAAGAGGAAGGGCGGCCCAGGCAGGCGCGCCCCCTCCCCTCTGGTCCGAATAGGACAAGGAGATGGGGCGGGCCCCTTCCTCTTCCCCTCCTCAATCCTAATCCAACTAGGAGAGAGTCCTACTCGGTGGGAGTAGGACTCCTCGCGCCTCCCCTAGGCTGGCCGCACCCCCTTGCTCCTTTATATCTGAGGCAGGGGCACCCCATGACACACAAGTTGATCTACGGATCGTTCCTTAGCCGTGTCGGTGCCCCCTCCACCATATTCCACTTGGTCATATCGTCGCGGAGCTTAAGCGAAGCCCTGCGCGGATGAAGTCATATCGTCGCGGAGCTTAAGCGAAGCCCTGCGTCGGTGGAGCATCATCATTGTCCTGCCCGTCGTCTTGTGGAACTCATCCCGACACTTTGCTGGATCGGGCCGGGGATCGTCATCGAGCTGAGCGTGTGCAGAACTTCGGAGGTGTCGTGCGTTCGGTGCTTGGATCGGTCGGATCGTGAAGGCGTCGACTACATCAACAGCGTTGTTATAGCGCTTCGCTTCGGTCTCTGAGTGCGTGGGCGGACCTCTCCCCTCTCGTTGCTATGCCATCACCATGGTCTTGCGTGTATGCGTAGGAAATTTTTGAAATTACTCGTTCCCCATCACGGACACCTCCTCATATAGCGTATACATGGTGGATGCACTAAAGAGAATAAGCGATGAAAAGGAAGATCAATTGAGGATAAACTTCCTGAGATACAACCAAAGCGCCGGCGTCAGTGGCGCCGCTCTAAATCACGCTGCAGCAAAGACAGCAACACCGGCACAGGAGAAGATAACACTCCGGACGGTGCCGAAGACAATGAAGACCCCGTTGAGGCAACTTCCGAACAAGATGAACAGGAAGACGGGCAAGTTAGCCCTGATGAACAGGCCACACACAAAGACTCGGAGGACGTAATTATCTTCCACTCTTGAGGATGAGGTGAGCCTCGACCTTGAGAGATTTTATTGTGCGGAGGAACCTCTCGGCGAGGCGCTTCAGCGCCCGCTAATAACCACTTCAAAAGCCTAAGAACAAGCAGCGGCAGCTTCAAGCTGATCAAGATCTACTCAGCGATAGATGGACTAAATGTCTGGTAGCGAGGAATATGGCCTTAAGCGCCCGAGCAAAAAGTTACCGAGCGCAAATTGCTAACTCAGTTCGATGATGAAGTATTGGGCCCATACCATCATCGTGCAATGCGGCTGACCGACCACCACATGGTCGAGATAAGCGGCAACTCAAGTGAAACACCAGCCGCCCCACCTCACCGTAAAGCGGAGATAAAACAGCTGGGGACATACATACGACTGTGGCGGGACTTGGATAGTAAGTAGGTTAGAATAGATCGATCTCTTGACCGCGGGGGCGCCCCCGACGCGACAATGGCTACCTGGCGGACGCAATAATCATACTCACGCCGGGCGAGAACATGGACGGACTCCATCGAGCTACGTCATGACTTGGCCCGATATAGGCGCGCACACCTTTGCTTCACTAACGAGGTAATGGAGCACGAATTCCCAGAAGGGTTTAAACCCGTAAACATCGAATCATACGATGGGACAACAGACCTCACGGTATGGATCGAGATTTTCTTCTTCAAGTTCATATGGCCCTTGACAATGATCTCCATGCCATCAAATAACTCCACTAAAACTCAAAGGACCAGCCGTCCTTTGGTTGAGCAGTCTACGAAAACTCCATCGGTTGGGAGGACTTGGAAGAGGCCTTCCTTGACAACTTCAAAAGGTACATATGTTTGACCCCGGATGCCGGCGACTTAAGTCACATAATTCAGCAGCCGGAGAGTCAGCCGGGAAACTCTAGACTAGGTTCTTAACCAAAAGAATCAGATCATCATTGTCCGGATGCCAAAGCCACAGCGACCTTTAAACCAGACATCCAAGGGCGAATGGCTCGCCCGACACCTCGGCCAAGAAAAGCCTAAGTCCATGGCAGCCCTTACAACACTTATGACCCGCTTTTGCGCGGGCGAAGGTAGCTGGCTAGCCCGTAGCAACAGACACAAGCGTCGAAACAACGGTGATAATACCGACGACACGGCGGTCAACGTCGGATTCAGCGGCTCCAAGTCCGACCAGCGGAAGATGCCGTTCAAAAGGAACAATTCGGGCCCATCCTGCTTGGACCGCATACTCGATCGCCCATGCCAGATACATGGCACCCTCGACAAACCAGCCAATTACACCGGCCAGTGTTGGGTTTTAAACAGGCGGCAAGTTAAATGCGAGAACAAGGAAGAGCGCCAAAGTGAGGGCGATGGCGAGGATCCCGTCCACGAACACGGGAGACGGAAGAAGTTTCCCCATGTTAAGCGGTGAACATGATATACTCTACCCACATCCCAAGAGGAGCGTGGCCTTCGGGGACATCTATGCGATGGAGCCAGTCGCCCCAAAGTTCAACCCATGGTCTTCCTGTCCGATCACTTTTGATCGCAGGGACCATCCGACCAGTATCCGTCATGGCGGTTCAGCCGCATTGGTCCTCGACCCAATCATTGATGGATTCCACCTCACGCGAGTCCTCATGGATGATGGTAGCAGCCTCAACCTGCTCTATTAGGATACAACACGCAAAATGGGTATTAATCCCTCAAGAATTAAGCCCACAAAGACTACCTTTAAAGGAGTCATACCAGGTGTAGAGGCCATTTATGCGGGCTCAATCACACTAGAGGTTGTCTTGGATCCCGGACAACCTGAGCGAAGATCTGATCTTGATATCGTCCCCTTTCACTGGCGGCTATCATGCCTTTGCTTGGGCGAACCGCATTTGCGGCGCTTCAGCGGTGCCCGCTTCACGCTTATCTTAAGCTCAAGATGCAGGACCACAGCGGCATCATAACGATCAATGGAAACACGGAGCACACCGCTGCGTTAATAACAATCTGGGCGGCCTTCTCAAGCAGAACCTTAATTCGTCAGCCGAGCTCCCGGACACTATCAAAGGAGTCAGGACTACTCTGCAGCAGGACAGCCCAGCTCGTCAAGAGCTCGACTAGAAATTTGGCCTCCATCCCAATCCCAACCAAGTGGCGGCATTCGTACCGCGTGTACACAACTACGCACTCAAAATACCATGGGCATAGACGGAGGCATAACTAGCTTGTGATCCATAATACTGCTCGACCGCTCCTGGACACACATACTTTCAATTTTCCTTTTTATCCCTTTCAGGTTTCTTTTTCGCAGGCTTCTTCTGACAACCTGGTCATATGTCCTCTCGACTGGATGGACACACCAAGGTGGCAAGAAGCCTTTGGCGTCTAAAGGAATTTCTAGGTGGTCTCTTTAACGACCACTCTACTGTCTTCAGGACCCGCGTGCAGCTCTCCCTTGGTTGTGGCATGTTAAATATCCCGGTTGCTTATGGTGCCACTTGTACAAATACGCTTTGACGTATTAATCAAACTATAATTGAAACAGTTTGCGGCCCAGCTTCTGCGGCACTAGCTTACTACCCCTTTTTTCCTTTTTTTCTTGATAATCATCTCAAGTTGCACCCGTAGTATTTGGTATGCTTTAAATCTGCCAGGGGCTTCATTGCGACCCATAATACGGCAACAATGTCCAAACACTTTTTACAATATAGTTCGGCACCCCGAATTTAGCATTATATGCATTGGCTCCGAATCATGTCTTTGGTCAATAGTTGGGTTGCCCGGCTCCTGTGCTTACTACCTTACGTTCCGCTATATTGGCTAGGGTAGTAAAGGGAGAACTACTGCGATTGTTGTCGGATTTCGGGTTCCGGCAGACCCTCTAGAGTTCGAACTCTGGGGTGCGAAGATCTCACCTCCTACCTACCTGCACCTAAATGCGCCTTGCAAGGATCTAAACTACACAAGAGCAACACAAGGGACACAAGGTTTATCTTGGTTCGGGCCACCATTGTGGTGTAATACCCTACTCCGTGTGTGGTGTGGTGGATTGCCTCGAGGCGGATGATGAACAGTACAAGGAAGAACAGCCTGCGCAATAGTGCATTTCTTGGCGGTCTGACGAACTGCTAGGGGGAGTTCAGTCGCTTCTCTCTCTCTCTCTCTCCTGATTGATTTGCCGATCCGATCCGGCCTCTTCTCTGGATCTAGATGCCTCTACTCTATGGGTGGCTAGTCCTATTTATAGGCAGAGGCCCTGGGCCTCTTCCCAAATATTGAGCAGGAAAGGCGCCAACAATTGGCCATTTTAAAGGGAACATCTAGTACACTTATCTGACTAAAGTTGGTCCTCTTTGTCAAGGCTCTGCGATGGCCCGGCTTGGGCTCCACGATGACCTCCTTCCGCCGTTGTGTAGGTCTTGGTCTTGTTGCACGAAATGGTTGCCTTTGCTTGATGCTCTCGCTGCTTGCCTCCTTTGCACCAAAGGGAAAACAGGACAACTCTGGCGGGCTGGCGCCCTTTGCACCCTTAGTCGTCATGGCTTGCGTCATGGGCACCTCGTGAGTACCCGCCTTGATCTCTCCGCCTCCTCATGAGCCAGCACTGTGAGGCCGTGCACGAGAAGCTTCTGTAAATCCGCCCAGCAATCTGGCCCCTCGCGAGGTCTTGAGCTTGTCTTGATGAAGATGGGCCATCTTGGGCCACCCCTTGAAACCACGCCCTTGAGGCATTGGCGAGCAAGTCTAGGTACCCCGTTCCCGGAGCATGACAGTAGCCCAGACCCAAGTGCGCTGGACTTGGCTTAGCGAGAGAAGCGAAGGGCAAGTCGCAAGCGCCCGCGAGCCCTAAGCCTGCGGACCTTAGGCGCCAGCGTGGCGGTTGATTGGGCGTGGGCGTCCTGTTCCCCCACACCTCCTTATTTTGCGCCCAGCTAGGCGGACCCGTGGTTGCACATAGTCATCCATCTTCTCGCCGCTCGAGCGTCTCCTGCTCTTCCTCCTCTCGAGCTCCAGACTCCGCTTCCAATCCGATCTCGAATCCTCCCCCTTCCTGTCGCCATGGCTCCGACGAAGAAGGGGAAGGAAAAAAGCAGTGCCTCCGCCCGCTTCGCCCGTCGCCGGCAGTTCCTCTTGTCGATCGGTCAATCATACTCAACCGAGAAGGCTTGGACAAGGTCAGTTCTGCCCTCGCCACCATCTTCAACGAGTGCGGGAGGGCGGCCAGTCTGGCTCGCGTCTCACTTCTCCATTGGAGAATAGTCGCCGAGGTCCGGTGCCGCCCGGCATACAATAGGTGAGGACTAATTCCCCCTTTTCCAATTTGTTCAATGTTGTGCTTTCCCATTACCAGATCCACATGATGCATTTGGGTCCCGAATCCATTACTCTTCTTGCCGTTTTTGCTTTTGTCTGCGAAGCGATGATGGGCATTCCTCCTTTAGTTGCCTTGCTGCGCCACTTCTTCTCTTTGCGCCTCAGCGACCCCACCCAATGCTCGGGGTGCGTGAGCTTTATTGCCGCACCAGAAATAAGCGGCTTCAGAATTGATTTCAGCCTTCCTCCGCCCTTTGGGTTCCTGACGGTGGCTGTATGTGGATGTCGGGGTGCCTAGCCCCCTGCTTTGGGCCAACATTACTAGCTATCCCCAATTGGGCTGGGGCGGGAGGCAGCTCACGAGCCCCGTCTCGTCTTAGTCGCGCATCGCCCGCGTGCTTGAGGTCGCTTGGCGTGTGGCGCCCAAGGTGGTGAAGGTTCCTCCTATGCGCATTGCCCCTCTCAAGTGCCATTCCCGCGGATGTGGGCCTTTGGCGGGCGTGAAGACCGCATGAGGCTCGGGAGGAGGACTGGCGCTGAAGTCTTGAGGAAGGTTCTCATGATCTGATGGGGACCCTTCCTGGTAGCATCCGGCAAGGAGGTGCCCTGCTGTACCTTTGCTTTCGAATAGGGGTGATTTAAGTGAAGCAAATGCCCGGCTTGACGAATGGGGGCTCGCCCGCAGGCCTCATGGGACCTCGTGAGAACCAGTTGTGGTGGCTGTCCTTCCGGTGCCCAGCGGTCCTTCCTCAGTGGTGGAGCAGGGAGGCAAGGGCCACCGAGGCTGAGGTGGCCTCCGCTTGGGATAGCGGCCTTGGCAGCACTCCTGAGTGGAAGCTCTGTAGCCGCCCTGCATCGGTGAAGGCGTTGAGCATGACCCGGCTCCCGTGGCAAAGGCCCCTGAGGCCCGAGCTACCCTTCTTGGTGAGGCGTGGCGGCGTCGCGGGGCAGCGCCCCCAGCTGGTCACTGGCGCTTCTTCCTCGTGTGAGCTGACCCCCGCCTTGAGCTCTGTTCGCTTCCGTGTGGACTTGAGGCTATCCGAAAGAAAGAAAGGAGGCCTTGGGTGATGATTACCCTTGCCGCCCTCTTGAAGCCTGGAAGTATTCGCCATTGATGAGTAAGCCTTCCCTTTCTTAGTTCCTCATTTTCCCGTTCTTTGGCTGATCCTTGCTTTCTGTAGGGCCCTTCTGCCGAGCTCACGGAGATGGCTGAGAGCCATCCCCAGGCTCCGCCCTCTCCGCCGTCCCCAAGCGCTCCGAGCTCAAGCCTTTGCCCTCGTGGTGAGGCGGTTGGAAGGTGAGCCATCTGTGATGCATCATGGTTCTGCGCACCTCGCGAGCCTCCTTGCGAGTCTTCCCGAGGTATAGCCCGGCCTGCCTTGGGCTCTTGATTGGTCATAGGCGACTATTGGCTGAGGTCGACCTCGTTCTTCCTTTGAGAATAAGCGGTTCGGGCGGGCTTGGCGGCGTGGCTGGACACCGCGAGGCCCGACCCCAGCCCCCCCCGGAGGAGTGCTGATTCGTGGCCACCAGCACTTTGAGGCGGAGGGCAGCTGGCGGAAGGCGTGCTCGGCCCGGGAGCTCGCCCGCCGCCAAGGTTTCTCGGGAGGCGGTGTGTGATGAGCCAGCTTGGTGTAAACTCGCTGATGAAGGCCTTGCTTGAAGCTGAGGCCTGCGCCTGGCTGAAGGCGCAAGCTGAAGGTGGCCATTGCCCTTGCGCGCCACCAGCGTGACCTCGACAATGAGAAGGCCGAGTGTGTTGGCGGCTTCTCGGGAGGCCCGTTCTGGGCGTCGAGGAGGCAGGAGGCTGACCCGGCGGTGCGGCGGCGAGGAGGCGAGGCGGGAGCTCGGGCTGGAGCAATTCCTGGAGCAGCAGGTGGAGCTACGTGAGGCGGCCCATGCGTCGATGAAGGGGCTTTAGTCGACGGCGGAGCTCGAGGAGGCGTGAGGAGCCTTGGCTGGAAGCTGCCCAGCGCGCCCGTGACCTTGGCAGGCTGGAGCGAGAGGCGCTTGGTGGCGCAGGCGGAGGACAATGTCGCTGCAGGAGGACCCGAGTCCTGGAAGAGGTTGATCGCCCGGGTGGTGGCGGCCCGCTTTCGAACCTCGGCCTTGAGTTCGAGAGAGGCTGGAGTTGATCAGGGCGAAGCGGAAGGCAGGACCGCCGCCACGAGGCCAAGCTGGATGAAGTGGTGGCGGGCTGATGCTTCCGGGCCACCTTGGAGTGGCACGGGAGGAGCTGACTTCCTCTCAGCGCCGAGGTGCTTCTTCTCCGTCAATGGGTGGGCCTGGCATTTGAGGCCGTTCTGTGGCGGATCAGGGCGAGATCGCGCGGTATCAGATCTGGAGCATGAGCATGGCCCTATACTCCATGCGCTCCGGGAAAAAACTAACACGGCCTTGGGCAACATCGTGAAGGCGACCGTTGGGGAGCCCCATGCGATTAACTATCTTTGGTAACCTCCGGTTCTTCTTGATGTGGTGAAGCGGTGGGCCTTGATCGACGAGCCAACAGGTTGGTGGAGGAGAGGCCATGCCCTGCTCGGGCGTGCTTATTCTCGCGTCTTCAGCCATCTTCGGAACATGGATCCCCAGTTTGACTTTGATGCCGCCATTGCCCCGGTACCCTAGGCCATCCGGGACGACCTGGCGCATTGGGTGGAAGACAACGGATGCCCTCGTCGGGGCCTTCACTCACGACAATGATGGCGTGGTCGTGGCTGCTGATGAAAGCGGCGTGGTGAGCAGCCACTGGCAGCTGCTTGTGGCGACACGGAGGCGATGGCGAGGCCAGCGGCCTTGCAAAAGATTCGGGAGGTGCCCTTGTGGATGCATTGAAGATTTATCCGATTGACCGTGTGTTGTTCCGCTTTGTTACCCTCTGCTGAGATAGAGTTCGGGCTTGCCACGAAGGTTGTAAGAGCATTTTGGGAGGAGCCCTCGTGTAAAACTTCATGATTAGTGTATTAGTAGATCGATATTACCCGTGCGTCTGCGCCAAGTGGCGGGCCTTGCGGCGAGCTGGCTGGCTTGTTTACCTCGTCCGCGTGGGCCGAGATAACTGCGGAGGGCTGTGGTGTCACGAGTTCCTCTGAGCAGGCCCATTGAACTGTAATGAGAACCTCCTGAGAGGCGTGGTCATGGCAGTCGGGCTGCCGCATGCTAGGCTGGCCCGGCTCATGAGGGCTCACGAGGGAGGCAGCTGAGGCAAAGTGGTAACGAGCGAGATTGCTCGAGCGAGACTAAACACCTTCCCGAACACACACAAATCTCAAGCTCAAATCCAACAAATCAAGCGGGAGAAAGCGACAGCCAAGGGAAAAGCAAGAAAAAGCGAGAAAAAGCGCGTCCGGCACCTAGTCTAGTCTTGGGCGTCTTCTCACGGCAGCAGGAGCTAAGTGCTGCCTGCCTGGGCGTGGGAGGCCCGGGGCTGAGGCCGGCAGCTCTGAGACTACAGGGCGTGTACAGCCCCTCATTATTACGTGAGAGTGTCACAGGGCGGCGAGCTTCACGAGGCCTGGGCCTTCTTCACAGTGCCGGCCTTGCTTCATATCGCCCGGGAGGGCCCCCTTGCGCCACACTCTAGTGCCATCGGCAGCGGTGGGGAGACCGAGGGCGCCGCCGATGGGGTAGGCGGTGGCCAGATGGTTCCCCAGCGACCACGGGTCCTCTGCCGAGGTAGGCCACAGGCACCTCCCGGCGGAGGGCCTACCTCTGAGGCGCCTTGCTCCGAGCGCCCGCAGTGGTGATGCGGATCTCGGCTCCTCTCCTGCAGCCCCCGGCGCCCTCGTCCTGAGGGGTAGGAAGCCGCTGGATTGGGGCAGCCATCCGCTGCGATGACATGTACCTCCTGCGATCCATGGTAAGCGTATGCCTGCTCCAGGAATTAGCGGTACCCAATAATCGCTGCCTCCGGCCGCGGTCGATGGGGCCTTCCCAAGGCTCTGATGAAACTCAACTTGGTGCCTCGTCCCCCAGCTTGGGCGAGGCGAGCCATGTTCATCCTCTGCGCGTGCCCTTGGTCCATCATGTGGGGCACATACTCTTCGGGGCCGCCACCCGAATGCTTCGCCGTAGTGCCCGTGTGCCACGCATCCTGCTCCGAGCACCCACAGGGGGTGGTAGCGGCGGCGGCCCTTTGGGGTCGTGGGCTGTGGCGAGTCCTCCTTACGCTGGTGAGGCGAAGGAACCGCTGTTAGCCCAGTCTTGGTGGCTGGTTGGCGTTAGGTGGCCTTGGAGTCCGCTTGGAGCTGTCGGCGTGCGTGGGGCCTCGGTGTGGCCCGCTGGACCTGAGTTGGCAGTTGGGTGCGAAGGGTGAGCCGGATGTGGCGAAACACGGGAGCTCTGCCACCCGCTCGGCTGATACGTCGTGGCCGCCTTCAACAACTGCACTGCTGCGGTTCTCGGGCCACCGTGGCGCGGCCCTTGAGTTTACTGCTCCCGTCGGGTGTGCGGCGCCCGTGGCATGGCGTGGTTGAGCCCTCGCCGCCGACCGCACCTGCCGTGGCGTGAGCTGGCGTTACTGACCGTGTCGCCGCGACCCGCGAGCTCTGCGGACCACGGGCTACTGAAGCGCAGGGGTTGAGGTCGCCCGGGCAAAAGCTGGCTCTGCGTGGGTGGGCGAGGCCGCCCGAGGATCAAGGTTGCCCGTTGGGTGCGCGGACATGATGATGGCGATCTGAGGCGAGGCGCGGCGGCGAAGGTGGATTCGGCGCACCTACAGCATGCCAAATGTCAGATTTTGGGTTCGGCAGACCCTCTAGGTTCGAACTCTGGGGTGCATGCGGAGATCTCACCTCCTACCTACCTACACCTCGTCGCCTCGCAAGGATCTAAACTACACAAAGAGCAACACAAGGTACACAAGGTTTATACTGGTTCGGGCCACCATTGTGGTGTAATACCCTACTCCAGTGTGTGGTGTGATGGATTGCCTCGAGGATGATGAGCAGTACAAGGAAGAACAGCCTCGCGAGTCATTCTTGGCGGTCTGACGAACTGCTAGGGGAGTTCGAGTCGCTTCTCTCTCTCTCTCTCTCTTTTGATTTGCCGATCGATCAGCCTCTTCTGCGGATCTAGATGCCTCTACTCTATGGGTGGCTAGTACTATTTATGGCGAGGCCCTTGGCCTCTTCCCAAATATTAATGGGAAGGCGCCAACAATTGGCCATTTGAAGGAACATCTAGTACACTTATCTTGACTAAAGTTGGTCCTCGCTTGCCAAGGCTCGGCGATGGCCTTGGCTTGGGCTCCCGATGACCTCCTTCCTGCCGTTGTGTTGGTCTTGGTCTTGTTGCACGAAATGGTTGCCTTTGCTTGATGCTCTCGCTGCGCTTGCCTCCTTTGCACCAAGAGGAAAAGAGGACCTTCTTGTGAGTGGCGCCCGCTGGCGCCCTTAGTAAATCATGGCTTGCGTCATGGGCACCTCGTGGTACCGCTTTGATCTCTCCGCCTCCTCGCGAGCCAGCCTGTGAGGCCGTGCACGAGAAGCTTCCTATCATCCGCCCCCGAGGCTTAGCCCCTCGCGAGGTCTTGAGCTTGTCTTGATGAAGATGGGCGTCTTGGGACACCTTGAGCCATGCCGCGGGCGCAGGCGAGCAAGTCTGGTACCCCGTTCCCCGAACACCGACAATTGTGTCTGGTTTATCCGGATGAGCACCTCGATAGAAAGCGAAAACGGTGTCATGATGCAGCGAGAGCTGGTCAGCTCTTCGCAGGTTTCAAATCTTAAGCGATTTTTTCCGCATTATGCGATGAATCTGCTATCACCCGATCAGGTGTTTACAGTACCCCAGTTCGGATACTAGGGGTTGCGCCTAAATTTTCATTGTCAAACTCCTATGGCTAAGTGAGGGTCATAAAGCCACATAGTCCGATTGCGTGGTTCGTTGCACTAAGCACCTCCTTCAAGGACGAAACAATTGGATCAAGAGTGTTTAGATTCCATCCCGAACACCCCCGTACTTACTACCTACGTGGGGGCTGAAGCCAACGACTGGCCAACTCTCAAAATTTCATAAAACACGGCAGCACAGGAGGTAAAATAGTAAATAAGCATTATATTACATAGCCGAACTTGTTTCATAATACAGAGCGAGACAATATGAATGTATTCATTCAAAGATTACATCTTTAGTACATTGCTCCGCCACAATGCGGGATCCCTCGAGGACATAAGCTAAAATATAAACCCGGCATGCGGTGCTCCTTGCCCATGGGCGGTCCCTCGGTCGCGATCGTGACGGCATTCATCTTCGCCCACTGCATCTTGACACGGGTGAAGGCCATCTGCGCACCTTCGATGCAGACCGACCGCTTGATGGCATCAAGCTGAGGCGAGCATCGACTAGCCGTTCCACGAGACGAAGTAGCTGCTGGGTATGGCTTTGAGGCCACAACCGGATTATTAAGTCCTTCATGGCCGGTTCGGCCACCCTATACAATTCGACCAGCTGTTTTAGCTGATCGCTAAAGAACCTTGGATGTTACGGCGCAAGGTATTGTGACCAGAATAGCTTCTCCATTGAGCTCCCTTCTTGACTCGGAAGAATTCCATGCGTCGGAAGAACTGGCAACAGATCCTAAGCGTCCACTGGGAACTCAAATCCGGGTTAGTAAGAGATACCTCTTCTTCACATACTTGCTTTGCATACTAAAAGCCTTACCCGCTGTGATTTTCTTGGCCTCCTGGATCTCCTGGAGGGCGCCGTGGGCTTCAACCTGGGCCTCTTCCACACTTTGGTGAGCCTTGGCGAGTTCGATCTCTTGATCCGAAACATCGCGCTCCAAGGACTCGCATTTCTTCACGGCATCCTAGAGCTCTTGCTGGATCTCATCAAGCATGTCCCCCGTGCTTCTCACGGGTGACTTGTTCCTTGGCAGCTTTCTCCTTGGCTTCGGCCAGCGCCATCTTAAGGACCTCGACCTCGGTCGCCGCTCGTACAAATATCATGGCACTACGGTCAATACACGTCATTCATTCTTTCCAAATATACAACAAGTCTCCACATACCTTGCTTGTCCTCCAGCTGCCCTTTTACAAGGTCGAGCTCTTCTTTGGCCCGCTCCAGACTCTGCTTTAGTCCGGAGACCTTAACAGCATGAGAGGTTGCGGCCAGCAACGATGCCTTCTTATTCACATAAGACACATTCAGTTAGTTTCCTGCGAAAATTACTTGATACTCTATCCGGCTTTTCTTTCCGAACACCGGACAGTGTCTCAGGGGCTACTATCTATACTATGACTTTCTCTTTTGCATCGCTCACTTCAAAGCTTTGTCGGCGAGGCTGGTGTAAACTTCAGTCGATCCGCTCCTGATGGAAAGCGCCTCATAGCGCTTCGGCCAGATTATCTAGTGCCTCTGGATGGGCCAGAGGTCACCCGGTGGAATAAGCACACCTCCTACCTTTTGAGGAGGCTGCTAAAGCTTGATTCGAGCCATATAGGTCTCCGGAATGGTATCGGTGCTGAGGCCAAATTGGATATAGCCCCCATCGCCCGATCTCCATGAGATTTCTCCCGGGTGTACAACGTCCGGGGTCATCCTCTGGCGCCGCCACGACAACCTCTGAACATCTCCTTGGCGGGGAAGGTCCTTGAGACAGCACCTCGGCGTTGCCCTTGTCCTTGGGAGAGTGAGCCGTGGTGGTGACTCCGGCCATCAGCCTGAATCAGAATCCCCCAATGAGGATCGCGAGGGACTGTCAAGGGCGGACTGCAGTGCACAATTCAACATGTTAATACTATGAAGTAAAGAGGCGGGATATGGACACATCAGGGTTTCTTAGTACTCATGATCGCCCGGGGCTTGTTCAGGGGTGTGGCTCTGGGCTGTGTCAACATCCCAGCGGAGTTATCATGAGGCTCTTCCCCCTCTAGGGCGCCTTTGCCTCCAGATTTGTGGAGGCCGCCCTCTTATTCCTTCTCCCTTAGGGGGACAGATGCTTTCCTCCTCCTCCTTGTCGTCGGCTTCGGCGGCGGAGGAGTGAGTCTCGTTGTCTTCGGATGTCATGTCCGAAGTTCCTATGCGGCGGGGTCACTCCGGACCCCCCTTGGCCTTCTTCTTGGCCTTCTTCTCCAGTGCCTCGTAGGGCGCCGGAACCAGCATCTTCGTCAGAAGCGGAATTGCTGGTTCCTCTGGCAGCAGAGCCGGACACCGAATCCGCTCCGCCTTCTTTGTCCAGCCCTGGAAGAATAAATAGTGAGGTTTAGATATCCTCCACGACTGAGCAAGTAAAGTATGCGCCCTAAAACGTGAAATACTTACCGCACTGGTGGGATGGGCCAGGGTGTGCCCGCGGTCCTCGGTTGTCTCCGGCGGCGTCTCATTGCCCCTGAAGAGCAATTTCTAGATATCTTCGTGCGTGGTTCCAAAGAGCCTTTCCAAGGTCTGGTGCTCCTCCGGATCGAATTCCCATAAAGGGCAAGTCCGGCTCTGGCATGGGAGGATCCGGCGAACTAGATCACCTGGATCACGTTGACGAGCTTGATGTTTTTGTCCACCATGCTTTGGATGCGCGTTTTCAGCGCTATCAGCTCGTCCGACGAAGACCAATTCGGGCCCTTCTCTATCCAGAAGGTGAGCCGCATTGGAGCTCCATACTTCAATTCGGGAGCCGCGACCCAGTTGGCGTCGCGGGGCTCTGTGATATAGAACCACGGTTTCTGCCATTCTTTGACGGTCTCCACAAAAGTACCTTTGGGCCATTTGACATTGGGCATCTTGCTCACCATGGCACCTCCGCACTCCGCATGTTGGCCATCCACCACTTTCGGCTTCACGTTGAAGATCTTAAGACACAGTCCGAAGTGGGGTGGAATGCGGAGGAAGGCCTCGCACACGACAATGAATGCCGATATGTTGAGGAAGGAGTTTGGGGCTAGATCATGGAAATCTAGCCTGTAATAGAACATGACCCTACGGACGAAAGGTGGAAGTGTCGGGTGTCTGAGGAGCAGGGTCCCAAACTTGCCTGCGGCCACAGTGGCTCCACCGGCAGCCTGTCACGGCCCCATCTTCACCAGCAAACACTCAAGACCCTCGCAGGCAGACGACACAAGACCTCCTTGGGAATGGCCTCACTAGGCGACTCACGAGGGTGGAGAGATCAAGGCAAGGGACACCTCACGAGGTTCCTATGATGCAAGCCATGGCCCGTTGGAGGAGCCAGGTGGGCGCCAGGCGTCCCTGATGTCCTCGTTTCATCTTTGGTGCAAAAGGGCAAGCCTTGGCGAGGAGTCCCGAGGCATCGGGCAAAGGTTTCCATGTCGGTGCAACAAGACCAAGACCGATGGGGGCAGGGCGTGGGTCACCGTGGAGCCCAAGGCGGCCTCACCACTAGATCCATTGGGCAGGCGAAGACCACTAACGAGTCTGGATTAGGGGTCCTCAGACGGCGGACTATATGCTAGCTGGACTGTTGGACTATGAAGATACAAGATTGAAGACTTCGTCCCGTGTCGGATGGGACTCTCCTTGGCGTGGAAGGAAAGCTTGGCAATATGGATATGTAGATCTCCTCCCTTGTAACCCGACTCATGTAACCCTAGCCCCTCCGGAATCTATATAAACCGGAGGTTTAGTCAATAGGACAACAACAATCATACCATAGGCTAGCTTCTGGGTTTTAGCCTCTCGATCTCTTGGTAGATCATCTCTTGTAATACTCATATCATCAAGATCAATCAAGCGAGGAAGTAAGGTATTACCTCCATCGAGAGGGCCGAACCTAGGTAAACATCGTGTCCCCGCCTCCTGTTACCATCCGCCTTAGGCGCTTTTGATTCGGGACCCCGGTTTTGACACCGACATTGGTGCTTTCATTGAGAGTTCCACTCTGCCATCACCATAAGGCTTGATGGCTCCTTCGATCATCGATAGCGATGCGATCCGAGTGATTTTCCTCCCGGACAGATCTTCGTGTTCGGACTTCGTCTGCGAGCCAATTTGCTTGGCCATCCTGGAGGAGATCGAAAGCTTCGCCCCAGCCATCAGGTCAGATTTGAAACTTGAACTATCTTTGCCGACATCCGCGGAGACTTGATCTTGACGGATTCGAACCTATGTCGAGTGCGCTGCCGCGATCGCAGCGAGCATGATTTAGCTACTGCCCGTCGGACGTGTTCGGGAGATCCGCTGCAACTACTATGGCCCATAATCCGGAACAAATTGCCGTCGGAGGACAAGTGGATAGACCCCACCCACAAGCCGCACTCTCGATGGCGATAGAGGCGAATCTTGACCGCCTCCCACGAGACCCATGTTGCGAATCATTGGATTCGTCCCGGCCATGGACTCCGAGCCGCTTATCGTGCCCGCCGAATCTGATTGGCGCTGATCATGGGTTTACCTCGCGGATATCTTTCATCACTGCGCCTTTTGGCGGCGTGCTAAATTCATTAAGGTCCCTCTCCTTGTCGGAGAACCTTGGCGAACTATGTCGGCTAGAATGGGATCTCGGATAGCGAAGAAATTGCGACCACCCACCACCCACTTAGTAGCCCTTGTCGGCGATTTAACCGACATGCTCGATTTCGACTCGAGGACATCAGCGGTATGGGCGATGATGAGAGGCGATCAGGAACCACCGCTGGAGGCGTGGACAACTCACCTCATCACACAATATATATATATATATATATGGTGGATACACCCAAAGAAAACAATGACGAGGAACGGAAGAATGCAGGGAAGGACAACTCCCTCGAGAAGCAAACAAAGCGTTGGTGTAGGCACCGCTCCAAATCCATAACTCGACAAAAACAGCGATAACAGCGCAGAAAATAACACCCGATCGACTCCGGAGAAGCGGCGACCATATTGACCAGCGGCGGCAGGATCAACCAGCAAACAGCGAACATATCACGGATCCGCTGTCGAACACGCGGCGATGCTGAGGATAAAAGCTCATCAACCTCCCTCACGGAGAGGAAAACAGTCGGACGAAGATGCGAGACATCTTCCGGAAGGCACTGGAACAAGAGAACCTCCATGAAGGCTTATTGCCATTGCGAGGATTACGAAGAAGCGAAGCAAAGGCTTAGGCGCGCGCGAATCGCTCAACGATAGATGGAACAAAGTGCTCGGCAATGAAGAAAGAAGTATGGTGGTAGTTACCACACAAAAAGCTGTCAAAAGCGCCAAATTGTTACCTGAATTTGATGATGAGGCCTTAGAGCCCACGGTACGAAAAAATAAAATGGCCGACCGGTCGGACCAACTACCTTGTAGCGCGATAGAAGCGGCTAACAAGAGCTACATAAAGTTACACGCTTCATGTGAGGACTTGCATCGAAGACCGGTGCGACCAGATCCATCTGAATCAGGAAACACGCGCAACACTGCAAACCAAACACTACAACCGTCAGAACTCCACGACACACCCAAATACGGGGGTGCGCACACCCCTATGTTTCACCAATGAGGTGCTGGACCATGAATTTCGGAAGGATTCAAACCAGTGAACATAGAGGCATCAGCGGAACCACAGACCTGAGGGGTATGGATTGAGGACTTTATCCTCCATATCCATATGGCTCGTGAGGACAATCTCCACGCCATCAAGTGCTTGCCCCTCAAGCTGAAAGGACCAACAGCACTGGCTAAAAAGCCTCCCGAAAACTCAATTGGAAGTTGGGAGGGCTTGAGGATGCTTTTTGGGCTAATTTTCAAGGGACCTATGTCCGACCTCCGGATCTCGGGCGATTTAAGTCATATAATTCAACAGCCAGAGGAGTCAGCCGAAAGCTTTGGAACAGATTTCTCACTAAGAAGAACCAAATAAATCGACTGCTGACCAGCTGAAGCCTTAGCAGCTTTCAAACACAGCGTTCGAGATGAATAGCTCTTGAGACACCTCGGCCAAGAAAAACCGAGAACATTGGCAGCCTTGACAAGCCTCATGACCGCTTTGCGTGGCGAAGATAGCTGGCTAGCCCGTAGTAACACCAGCTGACCCGAGCAGGCATCAAAGTCAGGGATGGCAATGGAAAACCACGACCAGAGTAAAAGCAAGCGTCGAAATAAAGACATCCCGGATAACACGGTGATGGCTGATTCATGGACTCTCGACCGGATCAGCGGAAAAACCTTTCAAGGCAAGATGGGCCGTCCAACCTAAAAGATTCTAGGCAAACTATATCCGATTCACTGGCACCCAGATAAACACTGCAAATCACGCCCATAGAGAATGCTGGGTCTTCTAGCAGGCGATTGGCTAAGCGCCGAACACAAGGGAGGGAGACACAAGTGAAGCGAGGACAGCCTACTTGACCAAGCAGGGGGCGAAAAAATTCCCACGGAGGTCAAAACAGTGAACATGATCCATGATGAAGAAGAAGCAAACATGCACTCCGAGACCTGGTAGCCGTGAGAGCCGTCACCCTAAGTTCAACCCTGGTTGGCCTGCCCGATCATTTTGATCGAAGGATCACGACAAGCATCCGACACGAAGGATTGGCCGCCTTGATGTTGGACCCAATAATAAGCGGATACCATCTCACCACGAGTCCTTATGGGCGGCGGCGATGATCTTAATCGATATATCGGGACACGATCCATAAAATGGGGATACACCGAAAAAAATCAGCCACAGTAATACTACCTTCAAGGGAGTAATACCAGGCCAGAAGGCCGCTGCACGGGCTCTCTAATTCTAGAGTTGTATTCAGTTCTCGACAACCCGGAGCGAAAAGTTAACCTTGACGCCGCTCCATTCGAAGTGGCTATCAAGCACTACTCGGAACAGAAGCTTTTGCTCGTTTTAATGCAGTACCGCATTATGCTTCTCTCAATCTTAAGATTCCGGTCCACGTGGCATCATCACAATTAGGAGTAATATTGAGCGTTCCTTACAGCGCGGAAGAATGTGCGACAACTTTAACATCCGAACACTAAGCAGCCCTCAACCAGAATAAAGGATCGATAGCGTCAAAACCATGAGACCGGCTAGGCGAGTCCGGCGCATTACTAACTATAACAGCTTAGATAAACTTCGAGATTGGTTTGATGGTTACCCCCATAGGCGGTACCGGGGGCTTCCGGCGTGTAAGCAGGGCTAGATTAGGCTCAACTTTACTTCTCTTGAATTTTAATGGTTTATTGAGAATAACCAATTTTACATACGACAACTTTCACTAAGTTCTTCTCTTTTCAGATGATAATCGTGCTACACCCCTTCGAGGATACACGGCTGTGAGAACAGTAGCAGACATGCAGCGAGGGACCCTTTTCTTGTCTCTTGTTGTTCATCCTCCGGATACTCGGTACAACGGAGAAGGATCTGGCGTTATTGGCGTTTTGCCATGTCGAACATTACCGCGTACCTGGACACTCGGGGTTCACTATCAAGAGGGCATTGCTCAGCCGACATATGTTACAAAGACCGAATACCTTAGGAGTGTTCGGCGTCGCATGATTTAACCTTATATGCATCAGCTTTGAATCATATCTTTGGTCAAATGTTGGTTTCCGGGTCCGTGTTTTGCTACCTTATGTTCCGCTCTATCTGACTAGGTGGCACCGAAAATCTGCGATTGTGCCTGGTTCATCCGGATGAGCACCTCGATGAAAGCGAAAATTGACTTCAAGATGTCGCGAGACTGGTCAACCTTTCGATGACTTAGCGGAATCTTGATTCATCCGCGTAACGAAGGTGTTTCGGTCATGTATATCGCACCCGTATTGAGACGAGGCGGAGGTACAGGGGGCTATATAGTAGTCCCACCATCAAACTCCTATGGCTAAGTGAAAGTGTTAAAGCAATATAGTACAATCACCTTGTTAGCTCGCTATCACCTCCTAATGGACCAAGGCGTTGGATCAAGTGTGAATACCGTTTTTACGAACACCTGCATTATATCGCGTGGGGGCTGAAACCGACATTGCAAACTTTAGGAGTTATATACATATATATATAAGCCCACACGGGAGGCATCATAATACTTTTAGGGCAAAAGTATAAACACAACCTTTATAATTTAATAAACATTGTTCTTACAATTGGAATACATGTCCTTTGGAACATAATATTCTTGAGCACTTGAGCCTCTATTAAGCGGCGCCTTCAGGACTTCTTCAAAGTAGTGCTTGGCGATACTCGACCTGAGCCGAAATCTGAGGTTGCAATAGCGGTGGCCTCCATCTACTTGATATGTCTTGACACGGGTGATGTCTACTACTCAACCATCTTCTTGTAGGCGTTGTTGGGCCTCCAAGTCAGAGGTTTGTAGGATAGTAGGAAATTTCCCTCCGAGTGGATGACCTAAGGTTTATCAATCCGTGGGGCGTGGGATTAAGATGGTCTCTCTCAAACAACCTGCAACCAAATAACAAAGAGTCTCTGTGTCCCCAACACACCCAATACAATGGTAAATTGTATAGGTGCACTAGTTCGGCGAAGAGATGGTGATACAAGTGCAATATGGATGGTAGATATAGGTTTTTGTAATATGAAAATATAAAAACAGCAAGGTAACAAACGGTAAAAGTGAGCCTAAGCGGTATTGCAATGCTAGGAAACAAGGCCTATGGTTCATACTTTCACTAGTGCAAGTTCTCTCAACAATAATAACATAGTTGGATCATATAACTATCCCTCAACATGCAACAAAGAGTCACTCCAAAGCCACTAATAGTGGAGAACAAACTTAGAGATTATGGTAGATGCGAAACCACCTCAAAGTTATTCTTTCAATCAATCCGTTGGGCTATTCCTATAAGTGTCACAAACAGCCCTAGAGTTAGTACTAGAATAACAACTTAAGATACAAATCAGCAAAACCCTAGTGTCACCTAGATACTCCAATGTCACCTCAAGTATCCATGGGTATGATTATACGATATGCATCACACAATCTCAGATTCATCTATTCAACCAACACATGGAACCTCAAAGAGTGCCCCAAAGTTTCTAGGGGAATCACCGGCAGCATGTGCCAACCCCTATGCATAAGTTCATGGGCAGAACCCATAAGTTGATCACCAAAACATACATCAAGTGGATAACGTGATATCCCATTGTCACCACAGATACACGACAAGACATACATCAAGTGTTCTCAAATCTTTAAAGACTCAATCCGATAAGATAACTTCAAGCGGAAACTCAATCCATTACAAGAGAGTAGGGGGAGAGAAACATAAGATCAACTATAATAGCAAAGCTCGCGATACATCAAGATCATGCGAAATCAAGAACACGAGAGAGAGAGATCAAACACATAGCTCTGGTACATACCCTCAGCCCGGGGTGAACTACTCCCTCCTCATCATGGAAACACCGGGATGATGAAGATGGCCACGGTGAGGTTCCCCCCCCTCCGGCGAGTGCGAACAGGGTCGATTGACTTTTACGTGGCTCTGAGAGGCTTGCGGCGTGGAACTCGGACCTATTACATTCCCGAAGTTTTAGGGTAAATGGGTATATATAGGAGGAAGAGTGCGTCAGGGGGGCTGACGAGGGGCCCATGAGGTGGGCGGCGCCCTAGGGGGTGAGGCGCGCCCCCTACCTCGTTGCTCCCTCATTTCTTTCTGGCGTGCACTCCAGTCCATTAGGTAGCTTTCCTTCCAAAATAACTTCTCGAGGAAGGTTTCATCCTGTTTCAACTCCGTTTGATATTCCTTTTCTTGGCTCTTGAAACAAGGGAAGCGAGGAAGCAGCGGCTGCAGGTCAATAGGTTAGTCGAAATAATATAAAAGTGTTTAATAAAGCCCATAAACATCCAAAAACACATAATATAATAGCATGAAACAATCAAAAATTATAGATACGTTCTAGGCGTATCATGGAAAAAACCATCCGCACACCCTCTATACACGACCTCTTCATAAGCGTCGATCGCGGCATAACACAAAGGAACTGTTGCACTAAACTAAAATAACTATTCGGCCTTGGCCCTTCGGTCCTGAGATGATCACAAGCAGACCTCATGGCAAGCCGGACAACCTATGGGCTTCGGCCCTTTCGGCCATTTGCTCATTCAACAGCGCGGCCTTTGTAACATTGAGTTGTGACCAGAACAGCTTTTCCACTTCACGATCTTTTGATCTTTGGAATACTCGGCGCATCGGTATCACTTGCTGCCAAATCCAAGTATCGTCTGCGAACTCCATAGTTGATCAGAGGGCATACTTAGGATCTTGAACCAATCCGCAACAAAAAGGGCTTCCGGCGCGATATCGGCTTGACGCAACTCCTCCTCCGCGCGCTCTGATTTTAAGGCGGGCATCATAACCGCTACCATGGCCTTCTCGAGCCCGTCGCCTTCGCTCGGCTTTCTTTTTCAAGCTTCGTAGCGGTCGGCATCTTTCAACTCAATGGCCATCTTGGCTATTTTATCCTTACTTTGAAAGCGTGCAGCCTGTTCGGCTCTCAGCTCTTGACCGCCTTTAGAGCAGCCGCATCACTATTCTGGCTTGTTCCTTGGCTCGGGCAAGGTTCCGCCGAAGAGGTCTCCGCAGCGGCAGCTCCATCTGCAGAGCACAACATATTAAAAGATACTAGCATCATGCTCCTCTTACTATGTGTTGATCACGGAGAAATCACATACCACAGTGCCTCGTTGAGCAGCTTGTTGACAAGCACGATGTCGGTATCGCCACATCAAGTTGCCGCTTCAGCTCGGCAAACTCATCGATCTCAGTTAGCTACGACCTTCCACCACCTGCATATGAAGGCGGCATGATTATTACAGGGGCTATGATCCTCTGTTTGGCGCAGTTTTCGGCGACAACGAGTCTCGAGGCTACTATCGCATATGGCACACCTAAGCGTGTGCGGCACCATCAAAAACATATACTACTTGCGTGCCTCAAAGCCTCTCATCGGGCTCATAAAAGCTTGGGCAGCCCGCTTTGGTGGGATGAAATCCTCTCAACCACCGTACCCATTAGCGTACGATCGCTTACGAGATAGCCGCTTGCTCGAGAAGATCCGCCGGTCGTCGGGTGGCGCCTTTGGGCGGTCCGGACTCTTTTGTTGCTCTCCTTAGGGCCGAATACTCCGGACTTGGTGGTCATAGGATTACCCTCGGCCTAGGCGGATCGGAGAAATCCTCCGTGGCGACACCTCGGGGTCACCGGCCTCATGGGCGGGGAGGCATGGGGAGGTGCCGCTCTCCATCATCTGGAAGAAGATCCCCGAGGGCGAACTCCGTCGAGAGGACTCGATCTGAACTACAAGATATATGCTTTGGTTATTGTCCTCAAAAGTAAGCGAGGATATTTTACTATTAAGTACTTTTTGTTTACTTACAGCTTTCGGTGGAGGCTGATCCCCTTGCAGACCTTGTGCGGCAAGGGTACCCTCGAGGCAGGACCCTCTGGCGAAGATTTCTTCCTCGTTTGGAAACCATTGTTTCCAAGTCTTGAAGGTGGTCCTCTTCCTTCCACAGGGAGAGGAATTTCAGATTCTTCTCCTGGTTATCCTCCTTCGTGGGGCGCTAATTCCGTCGGTTTGGATGAATAATAGCGAGGCCAGCTTTCAGCCTCTTTATTCCCCCTTTATCTTCCCACGAGGCGCTGATAAAGAGTAAGGCTCAACATTCTAGCGATCTTGGATCTCTCTGCAGAGCCTTGGGAAGGGCGAACAAGTGATCACCTTCGCCTTTTTACCCAGTCTGGTCAAAGAGCGACTTTTCAAAATGATGTTGTGATAAATAAAGAGACAACATGTTCGGTTGAAGGACTACTTACTTGGGTATCTGGACGATTGCATCTCAGACCCGCATCCTCAGTGGTGTCCGGACACCTTATTTGTGGTCCGAAGAACAATTTGTACATCTCTTCAAGCGTCATGCCAAGGAAGTGCTGAATAGCTCGCGGTCCTTCCGGGTTGAACTCCCACATACGGAGGGGTCGACGTTTGCAAGGCGAGACTCGACGAACTAGCATGACTTGCATTACCGTGACTAGGCTGATATCTCTCTCCAGGAGGTCTCGGATGCTACTCTGCAATATCGGCACATCATTTGCTGGCCCCCAGTCCAGCCCCATGTTGATCCATGACATCAGTTGTGGCGGATGGCCCGAGCGAAAGGTAGGGGCGGCCACCCACTTAGTACCACGGGGAGCCGTGATGTAAAACCACTCCGTTGCCATAAACTGGACACCTCCGGCAAGAAACCCTTTGACCATGGAACAACGGCGCCTTTGCTTATTACGACACCTCCGCACTCTGCGTGTCGCCCCTCAATAATCTTCGGCTTCACATTGAAGGTCTTAGGCCATAAGCCAAAGTGTGGGGTAATGCGGAGGAAGGCTTCACACGGCGATGAAGCGACAAGATGTGAAGGATGGAATCAGGGGCAGTCATGGAAATCCAGCCCGTAGTAGAACATGAGCCCCTAACACGGGATCTCGAACAAGGCCTAGCCCTCGGAGAAGTGAGAGATGAATCGATGCTCTCGCCGGGTTGGGAGTGGGAATGACCTGCCCTCGGCAGGTAGCTTTGTCTGCGATATTTAGGCGGTCAAATACCTAGCCTCTCTTAGCTTCTTGATGTCTTCCTCTGTGACACAGGAGGGCATCCACCGACCTTGAAGGTTGGATCCGGACATGGTTGAAGGTCCGAAGCGCCTGACCTGAGCCTTGGGTGCTGAAACTTCGGCGGGGAAGGATTCGATTGATACAAGAAGAAAAGAACAGGCCTTGGCCTCTTTAAAGAGGGTGAATATCAAAGCGTCCTCCTCGTGGCCATTTGGGACTTGCCTAAAATCGAGGAGTCATACCAACAGAGCATGATTGGGTTACCCACATCCGTATTGATGAGAATCCCGTAATAAGGAGGGTAGCGATCTCTGCTTGACAAGGCGTGCCAATAAAATCGCCTCGCAAGACATGCGATTGGCATGCTTGATTGGGAAAAAGCAGTTCAAATAATGATCAGGCCATGGTGTGATGTCCGTCATGAAAAGTTGTCGACAACTTAGATTTGTGGAAATACTATTCTCTCTATGGTGGTATGTGGAGTTTGTTTTGTAAGAGCGGACACTATCCTTGTTTTCAAGATCTTCTATGGAGTATTAGGAGGAGGAACCCGCCTTGCAATGCGAAGACAATCTGCGGCGTCGGATGATCGTCATTGAAGCCTGGTTCAGGGCTATTGAGGAGTCTGGATTAGGGGGTGCGTCGGACGGCGGACTATATACTTTATCCGGACTGTTGGACTATGAAGATACAAGATTGAAGACTTAGTCCCGTGTCGGGATGGGCCTCTCCTTGGCGTGGAAGGCAAGCTTGTCTGGATATGTAGATCTCCTCCCTTGTAACCGACTTCTGTGTAAGCCTAGCCCCTCCGGTGTCTATATAAACTGGAGGGTTTAGTCTATGGGACAACAACAATCATACCATAGGCTAGCTTCTAGGGTTTAGCCTCTGATCTCGTGGTAGATCAACTCTTGTAATGCTCATATCATCAATATCAATCAAGCGAGGTAGAATTATTACCTCCATCGGGAGGGCCCGAACCTGGAGTAAACATCGTGTCCTCCGCCTCCTGTTACCATATGCCTTAGGCGCTACCGTTTCGGACCCCCTACCGAGATCCGCCGGTTTTGACACGACAATCACCTATACTGGGATAACTTGTACTAGTTGTCTCCCTTGAATTTGGCCGTTGTTGGATCCCTTCACTCAATATTTGGGAGAGGACACTGGGCCTCTATAAATAGGACTAGCCACCACCATAGAGGGAGGGATCATTCAGATCATCCTCTACCACACAAGCTCACCAAGCACAGAACACCTCCCCTCGGAGGTTGTTCTATCCTTATAGCTATTCATCCTCAGCCCAAGAGGCAATCCACCACACCACACTTGGTAGGGTATTACACCACATCGGTGGCCCGAACCGATATAAACTCTTGTGTCCCCTGTTCTTTGGGCTCGTCGAGCTAGGCCTTGCGATAGTTGCGAGAGCGATCTAGGGAGAGAGAGATATCTTCGTGCACACCTAGTGTTGAACCTCAAGGGTTTCCTGTAACCGAAATCCGATATTTGGCGCGCCCGGTAGAAATGGCCCGAAGCTTCCTTCCGCCAATTTGCATCTCGTCGCTTCATGGTGGGCGCTTTCGTCGAGCTTCGTCTGGCCTGGCCGCCCTCACCACCCGCGTCGCTCAGACCGCTCCTGTCAGTGAGCCTTCCGTCGTTCCCGTCCCCGCTGCCGCGCCGCCATTGGCGGCGAGGAACGAGCAACAAGTGTCCTCGCTGCACCCCTCGATCTGGTGGGGCAGCCACCACCGCCACTCCGTCGCTAACCCCAGCCCGGCTCGTCGTCTCCAGCTCGCCGGGCTCCACGGACGCTTGAGCTGCGCTGCTCATAACACGTGAGCTCCTGCACTCTTATCCGGTCGGCGACCTCTCGAGACTGGCTCAACACGCATCGCCCGAGCTTGTCGGCGCCGCGAAGGTTTCCCCAGCGTCCCTCTCGCTGCCTCGCCCCCGCCCGGCTGCGAGCGGCGTAGCTCACGGAGTGCCTCCACCACCTCTGCACCAAGGCAGCGTCCTGGCGCCAAAGCCGTGGCCCCCAGCGCGACCCACCGCGTCGGGCGCCCGCGAAGAAGGAAACTGCCAAGAAGTTCCCCGGCCGCCAAGATAATCGCCCGCTCTCCTAACACCACTACGACAAGACCGCGTGCCACCTATAGCGGTGGTCTGCGCGGGCATCAAAGCGAGCTCCGCATCAGCAAAAAGAGCCCGATAGCCACCGCAGGCTGCGCGCCTTCAACCCGAGCTGCGTGGCGTCGCTGGCGGGCAAGTTCAAGCAGACAGGCCTCCTCGCTTCTGACGGCACCCCGACCCCGCAGAGTTCCTGCAGCTCTCTGAGCTAAGCATCGGAAGCCTTGATGACAAAAAGTCATGGCGAACTGGTTTCCCCATGGCTCTCAAGAGATAGCACTTTTCGCTCGTGGCTCTGAACCTGCCGCCGGAGCTCGATCTCCTCCTGGAGCGAGATCGCGCGACCCAACCGTCGCCAACTTCCAGGGCACTTTCGCGACCGCTTGCGCCAGCCCGCGGGTGACTTCGCCGCATCAAGCAGCAGCCATGAGAGACCTGCCAAAGTACATCAAGCGCTTCAACAACGTTCATCTCAAGATCCCCAAGGTGACGGATGATGCCATCATCTCAGCGTTTTCTAATAAGCGTCATGACATCAAGATGAAGGAGAGCTTCGCCATCCACGAGGAGCTATATGCGGCTTTGGGCTATTCAACCTTGCGACTAAGTGCGTGAGGGCTGGGAGAAGCGCCTTTCCTCCTCGAGCTCCAGTCACGGACGAGAGGAGAAAGCCAAGGCCAGGGCGTGAAAGCGCAAAGGGGTAGCCGTGCTCCGGCGAAGCCAGACATAAAGCAGGCGAGACCATCCCAAGTCATCCAAGAGTAGCCGGCCGTTCTGCGCCTTCCTAGCGTACACTAACCACAACACCAGCTTGGTGTCGAGAGCTCGGGGCCATTAGAGATGGGCCTTCTCGGTCGGCCCAGGCGCAGCGACCGAGGCTATGGCCGAGAGGAGGGAGCGGAGGCGCAGGGCGCTGGGATGATCGTGGCCCCTGCCGAGTGGCCTGACCCGGCCTCGCGAGGACGGCTGGCAGGACCAGCCTCGTGAAAGGCGCTTGAAGGATCAGCCTGCGAGGGCACCCTCGGGGCAATCTTGGACTTCCTCGTTGCCGCCACGCCAGAAGGAATGGCGACCACCATCAAAACGAGGGGGCTGGGCGCTTCCAGGAACCACGTGCTATCGCATGCATCTTGGGCGGAGCTCAAGCCCCAGCCTCTCGAGTATCTTCAAGCGGTTTGCTCACGAGGTGAACTCGGCCCTTCCTAGGCTCGAGGCCACAGCGCCCGCTCAATGGTCCAAGTGTGCCATCACTTTCAGCTCGGCGGACCAGCTCAAGTGTCTGACCACGGCGCCCTCCGATGCTCTGCTCACCCGTCATCAGCAATGTACAAGTCACCAAGACCCTCATCGACAGCGGCATAGGGCTGCGTCCTGTCCGTCGGGGACGTTCGGCAGCCTCCAAGTGACATCGACCAGCTTGACCTACAAAGCCCTTCTCGGGGAGTGACCGGCGGCTCCACCACCTAGATAGGGCAGGTACGCCTCCCTGTCACCTTGGGACAGCGCAACAACTACCTTACAAGGCTCATCGGCTTTGGCGTTGCTCACATCCATCTGCCGTACAATTCCATCCTTGGGTATTCGGCCCTAGCCAAGTTCATGGCAGTGACACACCATGGCTACAACATTCTCAAGATGCAGGGGGCGGCGGGATCATCATCGTCCCATGTGAAGAAAGAGATGCAGCATGCTCCCTCGGCCTTGCCTTCCAAGCTTGCAGCCGATCGAGACCACGACAACAATGCAGTGCAGCACCTGCTGAGGTTAGTCCCCAAGAAGAAGCGGCTACTCCACACAGGGGCCTCGGGGAGCGGGCGCCCTCAGGTGGCGCAACATCAGGATTGGCGCCCACGCCTGGGGCGCCTCCCTCCCTCGCATAGGAAGGCGCTCCCGGCGCCCTCCTTGGGCAGGGCTCGGGGGCTCTCTTCTGGAGGGCCTCAGACCTAGCCAATATCATGAGGGAGGCACTCGGGCACCACAGGGCGTGATTTGCGTACGTTTCCTCGGGAGAACACCGGTGAGGAGTGCCCGGCCAGCGTGGGATAGGAGTTCATCACCAAGGCCACTTTCGGGGCTGCGGGATGCAAGAGCCATCTTGGCGACCACCATACCTGATGCTGCTCCCCATCTAGGCGAGATGGTGGGCTCTTGCGTCTGCATCAACATCCCGGGGCTCAACAGGGCTGCATCTCAGGAGCTCTTCTGGCCTTCGCGCGTGGGACATTCACGAGGCCCACCTCACAGCTATGTTAGGATGCCATTCGGCTGCCAGTGTGGCATCCGCCTTCAGCAACACTGCGAGCATCCACAGCAGCTCGGGAGGCGGACATCCTGCGAGTCTGAGCGGAGGCGGAGACCCTCCTCGAGGAACCGCTGGACCCTTAGGGCCTCCCGAGGCTCGGGGCCCCGGTGGCTCGTGAGGCAACCCCTTCTCCACGTGTCCTCAGCTACCCCAACACCCCTTCAACAATGGAACCAGGTGACATTTTCCAAGTTTATTTAGCTGGGAGCACCCCCGGGCTGCATCATTCCCAGGCCGCGTGGACCTGTCCGTGCGGCATGTGTCACTTCGTCTTTAGCTTACTTTCTTTGAAGCCCCAAGCTGCATCATCCCGGGCCGCTCGGGTCCGACCAGTAGCATGTATCGTTCTTGCATTTACCTAAGCTAATCATTTTTCATGCATAATCTATCTATGGTTACCACATGCTTGAATGTCACCCACCATAGGAGCGTGGCGCGATCATCTTTCTTCGGGATCGCCGCGCAAGAAGGCTAGGCATGACGTCTATGCTCCGGCCCGTCCTTGCAGCGTTGATAAATCCAAAGGCTGAGCTCTGTCTGGCGGACCAGCCCCGTTCACGTCACCTCCTGGCACTACAAAAAAAGACACATTCGTGACATTTTGGGCTGAATGAAATTTTTTCTGTCATACATATGACACTTCTATGACGATAATTGTGACAAAACCTGGTATCATCATAGGTGTGGTGGGCTCCTACTTCTATGACAAAAAATCATGACAGAAAATGGGCTTTTAAGTCACAGGCAGGCGGAGAGCGCAGCTGCATGACATTCTTTGGGCCGTCCATGGCCGGAAAAAACCGTGGTAGAAGCAAGGCGAGAAAATTTGGGGAGTTCGAGTCTACGGTCGAGTCGGGGGGCGGCGGCGTTTCTCGTACGCGTCTGGCGTGTGTGCGAGTGTTAGCTCTAGCGAACCCGGCGGCGTTGGGATCTAACGAACCCGGCGATTACCTTTGAGCTCTCTGCGTTACTGAACCCAAGCGATCGATCGATGGTGTTGGCGAACCCGATCGGCGATTCGCCCTCTGCTGCTAAGCGAAGCGATCGATTGGATGAGCAGTGAGTTTTGCGGGGGTGGGGGGTGGGGGTGGAGGCGTTGGATGAATAGTGGCGGTGGCGTTGCCTCTGGATGAAACGGGACCCGTGGTGTGGAGGGCTGGATGAGCGTATGAAGCGGTGGAGGGGTGCCCGTGGAGGGTGGTTGAGCAGGACCCGTGGTGTGGAAGCTGGATGAGCGATGAAGCGGTGGAGGGTGGTTGAACGGTGGCGGTGGAGTAAGCGGTGGAAGCTGGAAGAGCTTCGGCGGTGGAGATGAAGCGGTATCCGTGGAGTCTCTCGTTTTGCGGTATGCCACACCCTCCCGATCAGCAGGACCCCCATTTCGACCGTAGGAGGTCCGTTTAAATCCGTTTTCGATGCGCCACCTCCTCCCGATCAATAGGACCCCGTTTGACCGTGGGAGGTCTGTTTAAATCCGTTTTGCGATCGCCCACCCATCGATCAACGGGACCCGTTTACGACCGTGGGAGAGTCTGTTTCCTCCGTTTTGTGGTACGCCGAGACCCCTCTGTTGAATAGGATCCCGTTTCGAACGTGGCCGGTCGAACACAAGGCCGTTTCCTTTGTTCTGCGGTACTCCAAGCCTCGTTTCCATCGCCTATTCCATCCAAGCCCTCCCGATGAACACGACCATGCATTCCGTTCAACCCAGCGGTTGGCTCCACAGCGTTCTGTTGCCTCTGATGAACCGACGACATTACATTGCCTCCCCATGAACACGGCGCATTCCGTTGCCTCCCCCATGAACACAGCGCATTCCGTTGCCTCCCCATGAACACGAGGGCGATCTTGTTTCTCCGTTCCAACCCAGCTATGTACCGAGCCCTGGCGTGCGTATGCGCAGTAGGCGTTCGAGACCCGCCCGTATGTACACATACGTGGCCGTATTTTCTTTCGGCACCACTGGCGGCTATGCGTGCGTGTACATACTACGTGCGTGCTGGGGGGCAAATTTTTCATGAAATATAGTGGCCCATCTGGTGGGTCCCAGCTGTCAGTGGAGGAATCATTATTTTACTGCGTAATAAGGGGCGGTTCGCTTGCTGCGGCCGTGGACCCGGCTGTCAACCCCTCCATGCATAGTCCATGTCCGATGGAAGTCGTTCCTTGACCATATTGACCATGCAGCGCCGAAACACCCGAGGTGGTGGAGCGGCAGAGAGAGCCTAGGAAGGGAGACGGCAGCGGGCAGGGAAGATAATGGCGATGGAAGGCATGCGGAGAGATCTGAGGTTCAACGGATTTACTGCGCGGTGTGAGCCTGCCCGTCGCCCTTGAGGGCTTTGGCGGTGGGAATAAGTAAAGGCGGTGAGGCCTCCACAGCCTTTGTCTGTACAGGCAGGCGGGGAGCATCTTGACGCGACCCGGCGCTTGCTTTGGTAGGCTGGAGCAAGAAGAGCAGAGGTTCAAGCACTCTGACCGTTGGATGGACATCGTACGATCCTTTGGAGCTAGAATCGTTTATATTGACTAAGTTGACAAAGCCCTCCGTCCCGTCAACTTAATAGGCCCTGGGTCAGCCTCCACCAAAGAGTGGGTCCCAGCTAAGCGAGGTTATTCATTTTGTGTGTAATAAGGAAGGCACTTCCGGTGGGTCCTAGGCGACAATGATGGTTTTTCGCTTGGCTCACGTGTGGCCGTCGGGTGGGTCCCAGGTCGGAACAACGTTTTTCACGAAATCTTGGTGGGCGTCAAGCGGGTCCTGCTGTCATGTGGAGAATAATTATTTTCCGCGCATAATAAGGAGGCACTTCCTTCCAGCTCTTGTGGACCCACGTCTGTATATTTCCGATGGAATTGATGCGTTGACCACATTTACCCTTATTGCGCCAAGAACACCCACGGCCCGGTGGGCTGACAGCGAGGCCTAGGAAGGGGCGATCTGAGCAGGGGAAGGCGCGCCTTTGGATGCCCTACCGGAGAAGAGTCTGAGGTTCACTGGTTGAAATTTGAGCTGCGTCGCCCTTGAGAATCTTGAGGGTGTGGGTGAGTGGAGTGGAAGGATTCAAACCGGTGAACATAGAGGCATCTGCGGAACCACAGACCACAGGGTATGGATTGAGGACTTTATCCTCCATATCCATATGGCTCGTGAGACAATCTCCGCCATCAAGTACTTGCCCCTCAAGCTGAAAGGACCAACAGCGGCTAAAAAGCCTCCCGAAAACTCAATTGGAAGTTGGGAGGAGCTTGAGGATGCTTTTTGGGCTAATTTTCAAGGGACCTATGTCCGACCTCGGATCGGGCGATTTAAGTCATATAATTCAACACCAGAGTCAGCCAAAGCTTTGGAACAGATTTCTCACTAAGAAAAGAAATCAAATAAATCATTGCCGGACTTTGAAGCCTTAGCAGCTTTCAAACACGTTCGAGATGAATGGCTCTGAACACCTCGGCCAAGAAAAACCGAGAACATTGGCAGCCTTGACAAGCCTCATGACCGCTTTGCGTGGCGAAGATAGCTGGCTAGCCAGTAGTAACAATGACCGAGCACATCAAAAGTCAGGATGGCAATGGAAAACCACGACCGATAAAAGCAAGCGTCGAAATAAAGACATCCCAGATAACACGGCGATGGTGATTCATGGGCTCTCGACGGGATCAGCGGAAAAAGCCTTTCAAAGGCAGCGAGATGGGCCGTCCAACCTAAAAGATTCTAGAGCAAACTATGTCAGATTCATGGCACGGATAAACACTAAATCACGCCCATAGAGAATGCTGGGTCTTCTAGCAGGCGGTAAGCTAAGCGCCGAACACAGGGGAGGGAGACACAAGTGAAGACGAGGACAAGCCTGCTTGACAAAGCAGGGGGCAGAAAAAAATTCCCACGGTCAAAGCAGTGAACATGATCCACATGATGAAGAAGAAGCAAACATGCACTCCGAGACCGCAGGCGCGTGAGAGCCGTCACCCCTAAGTTCAACCCGGTTGGCCTGCCCGATCATTTTGATCGAAGGATCACGACAAGCATCGGCACGAAGGATTGGCGCCTTGATGTTGGACCCAATAATAAGCGGATACCATCTCACCGAGTCCTTATGGGCGGCGGCGATGATAATCGATATATCGGGGACCACGATCCATAAAATGAGGATACACCGAAAAAATCAGCCACAGTAATACTACCTTCAAGGGAGTAATACCAGGCCAGAGGCCGCTGCACGCTCTCTAATTCTAGAGGTTGTATTCAGTTCTCGACAACCGGAGCGAAAAGTTAACCTTCGACATCGCTCCATTCCGAAGTGGCTATCAAGCACTACTCGGACGAAAGCTTTTGCTCGTTTTAATGCAGTACCGCATTATGCTTCTCTCAATCTTAAGATTCCGGTCCGTGGCATCATCACAATTAGGAGTAATATTGAGCGTTCCTTACAGCGCGGAAGAATGTGCGACTTTAACATCCGAACACTAAGCGACCCCTCCAACGAATAAAGGATCGATTCGTCAAACCCATGAACACGGCTAGGCGAGTCCGGCGCATTACTAACTATAACAGCTTAGATAAACTTCGAGATTGGTTTGATGGTTACCCCCATAGAGCGGTACCGGGGGCTTCCGGCGTGTAAGCAGGGCTAGTTAGGCTCAACTTTACTTCTCTTGAATTTTAATGGTTTATTGAGAATAACCAATTTTACATACGACAACTTTCACCTAAGTTCTTCTCTTTTCGAGATGATAATCGTGCTACACCCCTTCGAGGATCACGGCTGCGCGAGAGACCGGTAGCAGACATGCAGCGGGGACCCTTTTCTTGTCTCTTGTTGTTCATCCTCGGATACTCATACAACGGAGAAGGATCTTGGCGTTATTGGCGTTTTGCCATGTCGAGAACATTGCGATACTGGACACTCGGGGTTCACTATCAAGGGCATTGCTCAGCCGGCATATGTTACAAGACCGAATACCTTAGAGTGTTGACGTCGCGGATTTAACCTTATATGCATCAGCTTTGAATCATATCTTTGGTCAAATGTTGGTTTTCCAGGTCCCGTGTTTTGCTACCTTATGTTCCGCTCTATCGGCTAAGGTGGCACAGGAAAATCTTTCGATTGTGCTGGTTCATCCGGATGAGCACCTCGATGAAAGCGAAATTGACTTCAAGATAATCGCGAGACTGGTCAACCACTCGATGACTTAGCGGAATCTTGAGGATTCATCCGCGTGCTGAAGAATCGTTTCGGTCATGTATATACGCACCCGTATTGGACGAGGCGGAGGTACGGGGGCTATATAGTAGTCCCACCATCAAACTCCTATGGCTAAGTGAAGTGTTAAACAATATAGTACAATCACCTTGTTAGCTGCGCTATCACCTCCTTAATGGACCAAGGCGTTGGATCAAGTGTGAATACCGTTTTTGCGAACACCCTGCATTATATGCGTGGGGAAGTGAAATAAGCATTGCAAACTTTAGTTATATACATATATACATAAGCATTTACGGAGGCATCATAATACTTTCGAGCAAAAGTATAAACACAACCTTTATAATTTAATAAACATTGTTCTTACAATTGGAATACATGTCCTTTGGAACATAATATTCTTGAGAGCGAGCCTCTATTAAGCGGCTTCAAGGACTTCTTCAAAGTAGTGCTTGGCGATACTCGACCCTGACGAAATCTGAGTTGCAATAGCGGTGGCCTCCATCTACACTTGATATGTCTTGACACGGGTGATGTCTACTACTCAACCATCTTCTTGTAGGCGTTGTTGGGCCTCCAAGTCTGAGAGGTTTGTAGGATAGTAGGAAATTTCCCTCCGATTGGATGACCTAAGGTTTATCAATCCGTGGGGCGTGGGATTAAGATGGTCTCTCTCAAACAACCTGCAACCAAATAACAAAAGAGTCTCTTGTGTCCCCAACACACCCAATACGTAAATTGTATAGGTGCACTAGTTGGCGAAGAGATGGTGATACAAGTGCAATATGGATGGTAGATATAGGTTTTTGTAATATGAAAATATAAAAACAGCAAGGTAACAAGCGGTAAAAGTGAGCCTAGCGGTATTGCAATGCTAGGAAACAAGGCCTATGGTTCATACTTTCACTAGTGCAAGTTCTCTCAACAATAATAACATAGTTGGATCATATAACTATCCCTCAACATGCAACAAAGAGTCACTCCAAAGCCACTAATAGTGGAGAACAAACTTAGAGATTATGGTAGAGATGCGAAACCACCTCAAAGTTATTCTTTCCAATCAATCCGTTGGGCTATTCCTATAAGTGTCACAAACAGCCCTAGAGTTAGTACTAGAATAACAACTTAAGATACAAATCAACAAAACCTAGTGTCACCTAGATACTCAATGTCACCTCAAGTATCCATGGGTATGATTATCGATATGCATCACACAATCTCGATTCATCTATTCAACCAACACATGGAACCTCAAAAGTGCCCCAAAGTTTCTGGGAATCACAGCGGCGTGTACCAACCCCTATGCATAAGTTCATGGGCAGAACCCGAAGTTGATCACCAAAACATACATCAAGTGGATAACGTGATATCCCATTGTCACCGGATACACCGACAAGACATACATCAAGTGTTCTCAAATCTTTAAAGACTCAATCCGATAAGATAACTAAGCGGAAACTCAATCCATTACAAGAGAGTAGGAGAAAACATAAGATCAACTATAATAGCAAAGCTCGCGATACATCAAGATCATGCGAAATCAAGAACACGAGAGAGAGAGAGATCAAACACATAGCTCTTGTTACATACCCTCGGCCCGGGTGAACTACTCCCTCCTCATCATGGAAACAGGGATGATGAAGATGGCCACCGGTGAGGTTCCCCTCCGTAGTCTTGGGAACGAGGTCGATTGACTTTTACGTGGCTCTGAGAGGCTTGCAGCGGCGGAACTCAGACCTATTACATTCCCGAAGTTTTAGGGTAAATGGGTATATATAGGAGGAAGAGGTGCGTGCAGGGGAGGCGAGGGGCCCATGAGGGTGGAGGCGCGCCCTAGGGGGGTGGCGCGCCCCCTACCTCGTTGCTCCCTCATTTCTTTCTGGCGTGCACTCCAAGTCCATTAGGTAGCTTTCCTTCCAAAATAACTTCTCCGGAAGGTTTCATCCTGTTTCAACTCCGTTTGATATTCCTTTTCTTGGCTCTTGAAACAAGGGAAGCGAGGAAGCGCTTGGCTGCAGGTCAATAGGTTAGTCGAAATAATATAAAAGTGTTTAATAAAGCCCATAAACATCCAAAACACATAATATAATAGCATGAAACAATCAAAAATTATAGATCGTTCTAGGCGTATCAGCGAGCGAAACCATCCGCACACCCTCTATGCACCGACCTCTTCCTAAGCGTCGTCGCGGCATAGCACCAAGGAACTGTTGCACTAAACTAAAATAACTATTACGAGCCCTTCAGTCCTGAGATGATCCTAGCAGACCTCATGGCAAGCCGGACAACCTATGGAGCTCGGCCCACTCGGCCATTTGCTCATTCAACGGGGCCTTGTAACATTGAGCTGACGAACAGCTTTTCCACTTCCACGATCTTTTGATCTTTGGAATACTCGGCCGCATCGGTATCACTTGCTGCCAAATCCAAGTATCGTCTGCGAACTCCATAGTTGATCAGAGGGCATACTTAGGATCTTGAACCGTCGCAAAACAAGGGCTTCGGCCCGCGATATCGGCTTAGCGCAACTCCTCCTTCGCCTCTCGATTTTAGGCGGGCATCATAACCGCTACCATGGCCTTCTCGAGGCCGTCGCCTTCGCTCGGCTTTCTTTTTCAAGCTCGTAGCGGTGGCGGCATCTTTCAACTCAATGGCCATCTTGGCTATTTTATCCTTACTTTGAAGCGTGACCTGTTCGGCTCTCAGCTCTTCGACCGCCTTTAGAGCGCCGCATCACTATTCGGCTTGTTCCTTGGCTCGGGCAAGTTCCGCCCGAAGAGGTCTCCGCAGCGGCAGCTCCATGCGAGGCACAACATATTAAAGATACTAGCATCATGCTCCTCTTACTATGTGTTGATCACCAGAGAAATCACATACCCTGTGCCTCGTTGAGCCGCTTGTTGACAAGCACGATGTCGGTATCTGCCACATCAAGTTGCCGCTTCAGCTCGGCAAACTCATCAGTCTGGTTAGCTACCTGACCTTCCACCACCTGCATATGAAGGCGGCATGATTATTACCTGGGGCTATGATCCTCTGTTTGGCGCAGTTTTCGACAGCAACCAGAGTCTCAGGGGCTACTATCTGCATATGGCACACCTAGCGTGTGCGGCACCATCAAAACATATACTACTGCGTACCTCAAAGCCTCTCCTCGGGCTCATAAAAGCTTGAGCAGCCGCTTTGGCGGATGAAATCCTCTCAACCACCGTACCCATTAGCGTACGATGCGCTTCTGAGATAGCCGCTTGCTCCAGAAGATCCTTGGTCGTCGGGTGGCGCTTTGGGCCAGTCAGGACTCTTTTGTTGCTCTCCTTAGGGCGAATACTCCGGACTGGGTGGTGTGGGGATTACCCTCACGGCCTAGGCGGATCGGAGAAATCCTCCGTGGCGACACCTCGGGGTCACCGGCCTCATGAGGCGGGGAGGCATGGGGAGGTGCTTCGCTCTCCATCATCTCTGGAAGAAGATCCCCCGAGGACGAACTCCGTCGAGAAGGGCTACGATCTGAACTACAAGATATATGCTTTGGTTATTGTCCTCAAAAGTAAAGCAGGATATTTTTACTATTAAGTACTTTTTGTTTACTTACAGCTCGGTGGAGGCTGATCCTTCTTGACCTTGTGCGGCAAGGGTACCCTCGAGGCAGGACCCTCTGGCGAATTTCTTCCTCGTTTGGAAACCATTGTTTCCAAGTCTTGAAGTGGTCCTCTTCCTTCCACAGGGAGAGGAATTTCAGATTCTTCTCCTGGTTATCCTCCTTCGTGGAGGCGCTAATTCCGTCGGTTTGGATGAATAATAAGCGAGGCCAGCTTTAGCCTCTTTATTCCCCTTTATCTTCCCTGAGGCGCTGATAAGCGCCATCAACATTCTAGCGATCTTGGATCTGTGAGCCGGAAGGGCGAGTGATCACCTTCGCCTTTTACCCGATCCTGGTCAAAGCGACTTTTCAAAATGATGTTGTGATAAATAAAGAGACAACATGTTCGGTTGAAGGACTACTTACTTGGGTATCACGGGCGATTGCATCTCGGACCGCATCCTCGGTGGTGTCGGACACCTTATGTGTCCGAAGAACAATTTGTACATCTCTTCAAGCGTCATGCCAAGAAGTGCTGAATAGCTCGCGGTCCTTCGGGTTGAACTCCCACATACGGAGGGTCGGCGTTTGCAAGCGAGACTCGGCGAACTAGCATGACTTGCATTACGTGACTAGGCTGATATCTCTCTCGGGAGGTCTCGGATGCTACTCGCAATATCGGCACATCATTTGCTGGCCCCAGTCCAGCCCATGTTGATCCATGACATCGGTTGTGGCGGATGGCCCGGCGAAAGGTAAGGCGGACCCACGCAAACCACGAGGGAGCCGTGATGTAAAACCACTCCGTTGCCATAAACTGGACACCTCCGGCAAAAAACCTTTGACCATGGAACAACGGCGCCTTTGCTTATTACGACACCTCCGCTCTGCGTGTAGCCCTCAATAATCTTGGCTTCACATTGAAGGTCTTAGGCCATAAGCCAAAGTGTGGGGTGTCACGGAGGAAGGCTTCACACCGGCGATGAGCGACAAGATGTGAAGGATGGAATCGGGGCGAGTCATGGAAATCCAGCCCGTAGTAGAACATGAGCCCCCTAACACGGGGATCTCGAACAAGGCCTAGCCCTCGGAGGAAGTGAGATGAATCGATGCTCTCGCCCGGGTTAGGGAGTGGGAATGACCTGCCCTCGGCGGGTAGCTTTGTCGATATTTGGCGGTCAATACCTAGCCTCTCTTAGCTTCTTGATGTCTTCCTCTGTGACACGGAGGGCATCCACCGACCTTGAAGGTTGGATCCGGACATGGTTGAAGGTCGGCGCTGACTGAGCCTTGGGTGCTGAAACTTCGGCGGGGAAGGATTCGATTGATACAAGAAGAAAAAGAACAGCCTTGGCCTCTTTAAAGAGGTGAATATCAAGCGTCCTCCTCGTGGCCATTTGGGACTTGCCTAAAATCGAGTCATACCAACGAGGCATGATTGGGTTACCCACATCCGTATTGATGAGAATCCCGTAATAAGGAATAGCGATCTACTGCCCGACAAGGCGTGCCAATAAAATCGCCTCATAAGACATGCGATATGGCTGATTGGAAAAAGCGGTTCAAATAATGATCGAGCCATGGTGTGATGTCACGTCATGAAAAGTTGTGGCCCAGCTTAGATGGAAATACTATTCTCTCTATGGTGGTATGTGGAGTTTGTTTTGTAGAGGCGGACACTATCCTTTTTCAAGATCTTCTATGGAGTATTCAGGAGGAGGAACCCTTGCAATGCGAAGACAATCTGCTTGTCGGATGATCGTCATTGAAGCTTGGTTAGGGGCTATTGAGAGTCTGGATTAGGGGTGTCGAGACGGCGGACTATATACTTTATCCGGTTGTTGGACTATGAAGATACAAGATTGAAGACTTAGTCCGTGTCGGATGGGCCTCTCCTTGGCGTGGAAGGCAAGCTTGGCAATCTGGATATGTAGATCTCCTCCCTTGTAACCGACTACTGTAAGCCTAGCCCCTCCGGTGTCTATATAAAGCTGGAGGGTTTAGATGTAAGGACAACAACAATCATACCATAGGCTAGCTTCTAGGGTTTAGCCTCTACGATCTCGTGGTAGATCAACTCTTGTAATGCTCATATCATCAATATCAATCAAGCAGGAAGTAGGGTTATTACCTCCATCGGGAGGGCCGAACCTGGGTAAACATCGTGTCCTCGCCTCCTGTTACCATATGCCTTAGGCATACAGTTTCGGACCCCTACCGAGATCCGCGGTTTTGACACCGACAATCACCTATACTCAGGATAACTTGTACTAGTTGTCTCCCTTGAATTTGGCCGTTGTTGGATCCTTCCCTCAATATTTGGGAGAGGACACTGGGCCTCTATAAATAGGACTAGCCACCACCATAGGGGAGGGATCATTGGATCATCCTCTACCACACAAGCTCACCAAGCACAGAACACCTCCCTCGGGGAGGTTGTTCTATCCTTATCTATTCATCCTCAGCCCAGAGGCAATCCACCACACACACTTGAGTAGGGTATTACACCACATCGGTGGCCCGAACCAGATATAAACTCTTGTGTCCCTGTTCTTTGGGCTCAAATCGAGCTAGGCCTTGCGATAGTTGCGAGAGGCGATCTAGAGAGATATCTTCGTGCACACCTAGTGTTGAACCTCAAGGGTTTGCCGTAAGAAATCCGATATTTAGCGCGCGCGGTAAAGGCGCCCGAAGCTTCCTTCCGCCAATTTGCATCTCGTCGCTTCATGGTGGGCCTTTCGTCGAGCTTCGTCTTGGCGCTGGGCGCCCTCACCACCAGCGTCGCTCAGACCGCTCTGTCCAGGCCTTCCGTCGTTCCCGTCCCCGCTGCCTTGCCGCCATTGGCGGCCCGAAGAGCGAACAACAATCCTCGCTGCACCCCTCGTCTGGCGGGAACTGACACCGCCACTCCGTCGCTAACTTAGCGGCTCGTCGTCTCACGCTCGCCGGGCTCCACGGGCCTTGCGAGCTGCGCTGCTCATAACACGTGAGCTCCTGCACTCTTGTCGGTCGGCGACCTCTCGAGACTGGCTCAAAGCATCGCCGAGCTTGTCGGCCGCGGGGTTCCCCAGCGCCGTCCCTCTCATTGCCTCGCCCCCCATGCTGGCGGCGTAGCTCACGGAGTGCCTCCACCACCTCTGCACCAAGGCAGCGTCCTGGCGCCAAGGCAGCGTGGCCCGCGACCCACGCGTCGGCGCCCGCGAAAAGGCTGCCAAGAAGTTCCCGGCCGCCAAGATAATCGCCCGCTCTCCTAACACCACTACGACAAGACCGCGTGCCACCTATAGCGGTGGTGCTTGCGGGCATCAAGGCGAGCTCCGCATCGGCAAGAGCCCGATAATACCACGAGGCTGCGCCTTCAACCCCGAGCTGCGTGGCGTCGCTGGCGGGCAATTCAAGCAGACAGGCCTCCTCGCTTCTGACGGCACGACCCATAGAGTTCCTGCAGCTCTGAGCTAAGCATCGAAATGACCCATGATGACAAAAAGTCATGGCGAGTTTCCCCATGGCTCTCAAGATAGCACTTTCGCTCGTGGCTCTGAACCTGCCGCCGGGCTCGATCTCCTCTGGAGCGAGATCTGCTGACAACCGTCGCCAACTTCAGGGGCACTTTCGCGACCGCCCGCCAGCCCGGGTGACTTGCGCCGCATCAAGCAGCAGCCATGAGAGACCCTGCAAAAGTACATCCAGCGCTTCAACAACGTTCATCTCAAGATCCCCAAGGTGACGGATGATGCCATCATCTCGCGTTTTCTAATGGCGTCGCGGCGTCAAGATGAAGGAGCTTCGCCATCCACGAAGCTATATGCGGCTTTGGGCTATTCAACGCGACTAAGTGCGTGAGGGCTGAGGAGCGCCTTTCCTCCTCGAGCTCCAGTCGGACGAGAGGAGAAAGCCAAGGCCAGGGCGTGAAGCGCAAAGGGTAGCCGTGCTCGGCGAACCCGAGACATAAGCAGCCGAGACCATCCCAAGTCATCCAAGAGTAGCCCGCCGTTCTGCGCCTTCCTAGCGTACAACCACAACACTGCTTGTCAAGAGCTCGAGGGCCATTAGAGATGGGCCTCATTCGACGCCCGGCCTTAGCGACCAGGCTATGGCGAGGAGGAGGGGGCGAGGCGGAGGGCTGGGATGATCGTGGCCCCTGGAGTGGCACGACCGGCCTCGCGAGGACGGCTGGCAGGACCAGCCTCGTGAAAGGCGCTTGAAGGATCAACCTGCGAGAACACCCTCGAGGGCAATCTTGGACTTCCTCGTTGCGCCACCGCCAGAAGGAATGGCGACCACCATCAAAGCGAGGGGGCTGGGCGCTTCCGGGGAACCCGATGCTATCGCATCTTGGGCGGAGCTCAAGCCCAGCCTCTCGAGTATCTTCAAGCGGTTTGCTCATGAGGTGAACTTCGGCCCTTCCTGAGCTCGAGGCCCCGCCCGCTCAGTGGTCAAGTGTGCCATCACTTTCAGCTCGGCGGACCAGCTCAAGTGTCTGACCACGGCGCCCTCCGTCTCTGCTCACCGTCATCGACAATGTACAAGTCACCAAGACCCTCATCGGCAAGCATAGGGCTGCGTCTGTCCGTCGGGGCCGACAGCCTCCAAGTGACATCGACCAGCTTGACCTACAAGCCCTTCTCGGGGTGACCGGCGGCTCCACCACCTAGATAGGCAGGTCGCCTCCCTGTCACCTTGGACGGCGCAACAACTACCGCCGAAGCTCATCAGCTTTGGCGTTGCTCACATCCATCTGCCGTACAATTCCATCCTTGGGTATTCGGCCCTAGCCAAGTTCATGGCGGTGACACACCATGGCTACAACATTCTCAAGATGCGGGAAGCGGCGGGATCATCATCGTCCCATGTGAAGAAAGAGTCTGCATGCTCCCTCGCGCCTTCAAGCTTGTCGAAGACCACGACAACAATGCAGTGACACCTGCTGAGTCGTCCCCAAAGAAGCGGCTACTCCACCACAGGGCCTCGGGGAGGCGGCGCCTCTGGTGGCGCAACATCAGGATTGGCGCCACGCACAGGCGCCTCCTCCCTCGCATAGGAAGGCGCTCGGCGCCCTCCTTGGCGGGGCTCGGGGGCTCTCTTACGGAGGCCTCGAGACCTAGCCAATATCATGAGGAGGCACTTTCGGGCACCACACAGGCGTGATTTGCGGCGTTTCCTCGAGAGAACACCGGTGAGTGCAGCGTGGGAAGGAGTTCATCACCAAGGCCACTCGGGGCTGCGGGATGCAGAGCCTCTTGTGCACCGCCCACGATCTGCTCCCCATCTAGGCGAGATGGTGGGCTCTGGCGTCTGCATCAACATCCCGGGGCTCCAGCTGCATCTCGGGGCTCTTGGCCTTGGCGTGGGACATTGCGAGGCCCACCTCACAGCTATGTTGGATGCCATTGGCTGCCGAGTGTGGCATCCGCCTTCAACGCAACTGCGAGCATCGGCAGCTCGGGAGGCGGACATCCGCCTTGATCGTGAGGCGGAGACCCTCCTCGAGAACACTTTGGACCCTTAGGGCCTCCGAGGCTCGGGGCCCGGTGGCTCGTGAGGCAACCCCTTCTCCCGTGTCCTCGGCTACCCCAACACCTTCAACAATGGAACGGGTGACATTTTCCAAGTTTATTTAGTTAGGAGCACCCCGGGCTGCATCATTCCCGGGCAGCGTGGACTGTCCGTGCGGCATGTGTCCTTCGTCTTTAGCTTACTTTCTTTGAAGCCCCTTAAGCTGCATCATCCCGGGCCGCTCGGGTCGACCAGGTAGCATGTATCGTTCTTGCATTTACCTAAGCTAGTCATTTTTCATGCATAATCTATCTATGGTTACCACATGCTTGAATGTCACCCACCATAGGAGCAGCGCGCGATCATCTTTCTTGAGGATCGCCATAAGAAGGCTAGGCATAGCGTCTATGCTCCGGCCCGTCCTTGCAGCGTTGATAAATCCAAGGCTGAGCTACATGCGGACCAGCCCGTTCACGTCACCTCCGGCACTACAAAAAAGACATTACGTGACATTTTGGGCTGAATGAAATTTTTACGTCATACATATGACACTTCTATGGCGATAATTGTGACAAAACCTGGTATCATCATAGGTGTGGTGGGCTCCTACTTCTATGACAAAAATCATGACGAGAAAATGGGCTTTTAAGTCACAGGCAGGCGGAGGCGCGGCTGCATGACATTCTTTGGGCCGTCCATGGCGGAAAAAACGTGGTAGAAGCAAGGCGAGAAAATTCGGGAGTTCGATTCACGGTCGAGTCGGGGGCGGCGGCGTTTCTCGTACGTCTGGCAGCGTGTGTGCGAGTGTTGGCTCTACGAACCCGGCGGCGTTGGGATCTAACGAACCCGGCGATTACTTTGCGAACTCTGCGTTCTTGAACCCAAGCGATCGATCGATGGCATTGGCGAACCGATCGGCGATTCGCCGCTCTGCGCTACTTGAAGCTGATCGATTGGATGAGCAGTGAGTTTCTTGGGGGTGGGGGGTGGGGGTGGAGGCGTTGGATGAATAGTGGCGGTGGCGTTGCCTCTGGATGAAACGAGGACCCGTGGTGTGGAGGCTTTGGATGAAGCGGTGGAGGGTGCCCGTGGAGGGTGGTTGAGCAGGACCCGTGGTGTGGAGAAATGGATGAGCAGTGAAGCGGTGGAGGGTGGTTGAGCAGTAGCGGTGGAAGTAAGCGGTGGAGGCTGGAGGAGCTCGGCGGTGGAGATGAGCGGTATCCGTGGAGTCTTTTTGCGGTATACCACACCCTCCCGATCAACGAGACCCCCATTTCGACCGTAGGAGGTCCGTTTAAATCCGTTTGCGATGCATACACTCCTCCCGATCAATAGGACCCCGTTTAAACCGTAGGAGGTCTGTTTAAATCCGTTTTGATGCGCCCACCCATCGATCAACAGGACCCGTTTACGACCGTGGAGTCTGTTCCTCCGTTTGTGATGCGCCCGGACCCCTCTGTTGAATAGGATCCCGTTTGACGTGGCGGTCGAACACAAGGCCGTTCCTTTGTTCTGCGGTACTCAAGCCTCGTTTCCATCGCCTATTCCATCCAAGCCCTCCCGATGAACACGACCATGCATTCCGTTCAACCCAGCGGTTGGCTCCAGCAGATCTGTTGCCTCTGATGAACCACGACATACATTGCCTCCCCATGAACCACGGCGCATTCCGTTGCCTCCCCATGAACCAGCGCATTCGTTGCCTCCCCATGAACACGAGGGCGATCTTGTTTCTCCGTTCCAACCCAGCTATGTACCACGAGCCACGGCGTCGCGTATGCGCAGTAGGCGTTCGAGACCCGCCCGTATGTACACACGTGGCGTATTTTCTTTACGGCACCTGGCGGCTATGCGTGCGTGTACATGCTACGTGCGTGCTGAAACAATTTTTCATGAAATATAGTGGCCCATCTGGTGGGTCCCAGCTGTCGGTGGAGGAATCATTATTTGCTGACGTGGACCCATTTGTCAACCCCTCCATGCATAGTCCATGTCCGATGGATGCGTTCCTTGACCATATTGACCATGCAGCAAAACACCAGGCGGTGGGCGGCGAGCCTAGGAAGGGCGGCGGAGGAAGATGTGGCGGTGGAAGGCAGCGGAGAGAATCTGAGGTTCAACGGTTGACTGCGGTGTGAGCCTGCCCGTCGCCCTTGAACCTGGCAGTGGGAATAGTAGGCGGTGAGGCCTCCTGGCCTTTGTCAGCCCACAGGAGGAGCATCTTGACCGACCAGGCGCTGCTTTAGTAGGCTGGAGCAAGAGCAGAGAGGTTCAAGCACTTCTGACCGTTGGATGGACATCGTCTGATCCTTTGGAGCTAGAATCGTTTATATTGACTAAGTTGACAAAGCCCTCCGTCCCGTCAACTTAATAGGCCTGGGTCAGCCTCCCCAAGGTGGGTCGGCTAGCAGGGGGTATTCATTTTTTTGTGTGTAATAAGGCACTTCGGTGGGTCCTAGCTATGACGGCGGTTTCGCGAAATCACGGTGGCCCGTCGGGTGGGTCCCATGATCGAGGAACAACGTTTTTTCACGAAATCTTGGTGGGCGTCAAGCGGGTCCTGGCATCATGTGGAGAATAATTATTTTTCCGCATAATAAGGAGGCACTTCCTTCCATTTCTTGTGGACCCACGTCAGTATTCTTCCGATGGAATTGATTGCGTGACCACATTTACCCATATTTCGCCGAGAACACCCACGGCGGTGGGCTGCAGCGAGCCTAGGAAGGGCGATCTGAGCAGGGAAGGCAGCCTTTGGATGCCCTACGGAGAGAGTCACGAGTTCAGGTTGGGTTTGAGCTGCCGTCGCCCTTGAGAATAACGAGGGGTGTGGGTGAGTGGGTGGAAGGATAGCTGGCGGCGGTGGGAGTAGTATGGGTCGGTGAGGCCTCCACGGCACAACCCGACGGGGCGAGGAGCAAGCGGCATGACGGCGCTACTTTGGGCGTGGAGCAAGAAGACGGAGGTTGAAGAAGCACTCGGCCGTTGGATGGATCATCACGTTCGATCGAGCTAAATTGTGCATATTGACTAAGTTGACAAAGCCCTTAGTCCTCGTCAACTTAGTAGGCCCTATCTGGGTCGGCTAGCAGGAGAGTATTTATTTTTTGTGCGTAATAAGGCACTTCCTGCGTGCGAAGATATAGGCTGAGTGGGTCAGGCTGTCGGCGATAATGTTTTTCATGAAATCTGAGCCCTTTTGGTGGGTCCCGGATGTCAGTGGAGGAATCATTATTTTGCGCGTAATAAGGAGGCATTTCATGCGTCGGACGTGGACAGACAGCCGGCCTCTCCACGTCTGATCCGCCAGATGCATGTCGATGCGTTGACCACGTTGACCCGCCACGCCGAGAGCACGAGGCGGTGGGCGGCAATGAGCCCGGAGGGAGCGACATGGAGCGAGGAAGACTGGCGGTGTTTTTGTTTCCCGCGGTGAGAATCTGGCCCCATACAAGGGTTTCTGGATTCGTTTGCGTGGCGAGAATAACACCGGTGTGGGTGAGTAGGCGATGGCTAGGCCAGCGATGGGAGTATGGTGGGGCGTGAGGCATGCTTGCGGAGCCGAGAGCCAGCAGGGAGAGGACGGTCTAAATCGGCTTGTTTGGCCATTTGAGCGAGGAAGAAGCGAGGATTGAAGAACACGGCGGCCGTTGGATAGCCATCCAACGATCCGCTTGTCGTCAAACCTTTTTAGGAAAGCCTCAAATCTGTGGAAAATAGCATACAACCCATCTGCCATTATTTCTAATAATTTACAGCCCATTTGCTAATTAGTAAAGTTTTTGGATCCCATATTATTTTTGTTAGCATTACAGCCCATATTATGGCCACGGCTAAAAAATCGAAATTTATATAATAGGTGGCTGAACTGTTTTTAATCCGAAATTTAGTCACATTCAACTGATTTTAAAAATAAATGTATATCAATATAAAATCAATAAATTGTCCGCATAAAAATCCAATTTAAAATCTCGAAATGAAGAAAATATATTTGAAACTAATTGCGGTTTGCGTATTTTAAAATGTACAACCCATTTCTCATTACTTTTTTTGAGAATCGCCCATTTCTCATTCTTGATAGGCCATTTTTCGCCGGTGAATAAACTCTCCTCGTCTTGAAAGATTTTGTTAACAGGCCTTATAAAATGACTTACTTGACAAATGACCAAAAAAGCTGGGCTAGCCATTTTCGAAAAGAAAAAAAAACTACTAAACTGGTCTATGGTAAACTTATAAAAAAAAGGCTGTCTAGACCGGCGAGTGTCCCTTACAGATTGACACCCACACTTCCGTCTGAAAAACAAATTAGATAAATGCCACTCAAACTATGGCGATTCATAAAAATGCCTTGCAATTTCCAAACTTTGAAAACCCTTTGCAATTTTGCAAACTTTGAAAAATCCTTTATGGTTTGCAAACTTTGAACGCCCACTCCGGACTTGAAAAATGCCACAAGAGATGGTGTGAAATGGCATTTTCGAGTTTGAAAGTGCGATGGCATTTCTCGGATACACCATATTTGGAGTGGCATTTATGAAATTAACCCAAAACATAAATAACTGGGCAAGCTCTTTGGGTCCCACGAATTGACCTTCGTTGTGCAATTCTCTGGTTTATTGTTGACTGGCATGGGACCCAGATGTCAGAAATCCACTAGGAGGAGCCATTTTTTATTGGCTTGAAATAAGGAGGCACTTGCTTGCGTCTTGCCATGACCTTGGCGGGTCCTGCTTGTCATCCTCTCGTACAATCATCTCCGATTGTATGCGCTTTAACTTCTAGGCCCACAAGTCAGCCTCTAAACCCGTGGAGAAAAATACAACCCATTTAAAAAATAACAGCCCATTCCATACGTTCAAGCGGAAAGTTCAACATTGAGAGCAAAGTAACAGGTCGATCCACATATAGAGTATTGAACTTCCACGTTGACAACCATCATAACCAAGTTAACTATCTACTCCACTAATACTCTAGTAGCGTACAAGTACTAACCTCTTACCTAACTAGGCGATGCTGCCATCAGTGGTACCGCTAAGCGGCACCGGCGTCTTGCGCCTCGCCTCGGACTTGCAAGAGGTGCGATAGAATACGTTGCTTTCCGGCGTGTTTGCCCTTTCCATGCGGCGTGGTCACGAAGCTGGCTTCGTAATAATCATCAGTAAACAGCCTTTTCGGAAGGATTCAAACCGGTGAACATAGAGGCATCTGCGGAACCACAGACCACAGGGTATGGATTGAGGACTTTATCCTCCATATCCATATGGCTCGTGAGACAATCTCCGCCATCAAGTACTTGCCCCTCAAGCTGAAAGGACCAACAGCGGCTAAAAAGCCTCCCGAAAACTCAATTGGAAGTTGGGAGGAGCTTGAGGATGCTTTTTGGGCTAATTTTCAAGGGACCTATGTCCGACCTCGGATCGGGCGATTTAAGTCATATAATTCAACACCAGAGTCAGCCAAAGCTTTGGAACAGATTTCTCACTAAGAAAAGAAATCAAATAAATCATTGCCGGACTTTGAAGCCTTAGCAGCTTTCAAACACGTTCGAGATGAATGGCTCTGAACACCTCGGCCAAGAAAAACCGAGAACATTGGCAGCCTTGACAAGCCTCATGACCGCTTTGCGTGGCGAAGATAGCTGGCTAGCCAGTAGTAACAATGACCGAGCACATCAAAAGTCAGGATGGCAATGGAAAACCACGACCGATAAAAGCAAGCGTCGAAATAAAGACATCCCAGATAACACGGCGATGGTGATTCATGGGCTCTCGACGGGATCAGCGGAAAAAGCCTTTCAAAGGCAGCGAGATGGGCCGTCCAACCTAAAAGATTCTAGAGCAAACTATGTCAGATTCATGGCACGGATAAACACTAAATCACGCCCATAGAGAATGCTGGGTCTTCTAGCAGGCGGTAAGCTAAGCGCCGAACACAGGGGAGGGAGACACAAGTGAAGACGAGGACAAGCCTGCTTGACAAAGCAGGGGGCAGAAAAAAATTCCCACGGTCAAAGCAGTGAACATGATCCACATGATGAAGAAGAAGCAAACATGCACTCCGAGACCGCAGGCGCGTGAGAGCCGTCACCCCTAAGTTCAACCCGGTTGGCCTGCCCGATCATTTTGATCGAAGGATCACGACAAGCATCGGCACGAAGGATTGGCGCCTTGATGTTGGACCCAATAATAAGCGGATACCATCTCACCGAGTCCTTATGGGCGGCGGCGATGATAATCGATATATCGGGGACCACGATCCATAAAATGAGGATACACCGAAAAAATCAGCCACAGTAATACTACCTTCAAGGGAGTAATACCAGGCCAGAGGCCGCTGCACGCTCTCTAATTCTAGAGGTTGTATTCAGTTCTCGACAACCGGAGCGAAAAGTTAACCTTCGACATCGCTCCATTCCGAAGTGGCTATCAAGCACTACTCGGACGAAAGCTTTTGCTCGTTTTAATGCAGTACCGCATTATGCTTCTCTCAATCTTAAGATTCCGGTCCGTGGCATCATCACAATTAGGAGTAATATTGAGCGTTCCTTACAGCGCGGAAGAATGTGCGACTTTAACATCCGAACACTAAGCGACCCCTCCAACGAATAAAGGATCGATTCGTCAAACCCATGAACACGGCTAGGCGAGTCCGGCGCATTACTAACTATAACAGCTTAGATAAACTTCGAGATTGGTTTGATGGTTACCCCCATAGAGCGGTACCGGGGGCTTCCGGCGTGTAAGCAGGGCTAGTTAGGCTCAACTTTACTTCTCTTGAATTTTAATGGTTTATTGAGAATAACCAATTTTACATACGACAACTTTCACCTAAGTTCTTCTCTTTTCGAGATGATAATCGTGCTACACCCCTTCGAGGATCACGGCTGCGCGAGAGACCGGTAGCAGACATGCAGCGGGGACCCTTTTCTTGTCTCTTGTTGTTCATCCTCGGATACTCATACAACGGAGAAGGATCTTGGCGTTATTGGCGTTTTGCCATGTCGAGAACATTGCGATACTGGACACTCGGGGTTCACTATCAAGGGCATTGCTCAGCCGGCATATGTTACAAGACCGAATACCTTAGAGTGTTGACGTCGCGGATTTAACCTTATATGCATCAGCTTTGAATCATATCTTTGGTCAAATGTTGGTTTTCCAGGTCCCGTGTTTTGCTACCTTATGTTCCGCTCTATCGGCTAAGGTGGCACAGGAAAATCTTTCGATTGTGCTGGTTCATCCGGATGAGCACCTCGATGAAAGCGAAATTGACTTCAAGATAATCGCGAGACTGGTCAACCACTCGATGACTTAGCGGAATCTTGAGGATTCATCCGCGTGCTGAAGAATCGTTTCGGTCATGTATATACGCACCCGTATTGGACGAGGCGGAGGTACGGGGGCTATATAGTAGTCCCACCATCAAACTCCTATGGCTAAGTGAAGTGTTAAACAATATAGTACAATCACCTTGTTAGCTGCGCTATCACCTCCTTAATGGACCAAGGCGTTGGATCAAGTGTGAATACCGTTTTTGCGAACACCCTGCATTATATGCGTGGGGAAGTGAAATAAGCATTGCAAACTTTAGTTATATACATATATACATAAGCATTTACGGAGGCATCATAATACTTTCGAGCAAAAGTATAAACACAACCTTTATAATTTAATAAACATTGTTCTTACAATTGGAATACATGTCCTTTGGAACATAATATTCTTGAGAGCGAGCCTCTATTAAGCGGCTTCAAGGACTTCTTCAAAGTAGTGCTTGGCGATACTCGACCCTGACGAAATCTGAGTTGCAATAGCGGTGGCCTCCATCTACACTTGATATGTCTTGACACGGGTGATGTCTACTACTCAACCATCTTCTTGTAGGCGTTGTTGGGCCTCCAAGTCTGAGAGGTTTGTAGGATAGTAGGAAATTTCCCTCCGATTGGATGACCTAAGGTTTATCAATCCGTGGGGCGTGGGATTAAGATGGTCTCTCTCAAACAACCTGCAACCAAATAACAAAAGAGTCTCTTGTGTCCCCAACACACCCAATACGTAAATTGTATAGGTGCACTAGTTGGCGAAGAGATGGTGATACAAGTGCAATATGGATGGTAGATATAGGTTTTTGTAATATGAAAATATAAAAACAGCAAGGTAACAAGCGGTAAAAGTGAGCCTAGCGGTATTGCAATGCTAGGAAACAAGGCCTATGGTTCATACTTTCACTAGTGCAAGTTCTCTCAACAATAATAACATAGTTGGATCATATAACTATCCCTCAACATGCAACAAAGAGTCACTCCAAAGCCACTAATAGTGGAGAACAAACTTAGAGATTATGGTAGAGATGCGAAACCACCTCAAAGTTATTCTTTCCAATCAATCCGTTGGGCTATTCCTATAAGTGTCACAAACAGCCCTAGAGTTAGTACTAGAATAACAACTTAAGATACAAATCAACAAAACCTAGTGTCACCTAGATACTCAATGTCACCTCAAGTATCCATGGGTATGATTATCGATATGCATCACACAATCTCGATTCATCTATTCAACCAACACATGGAACCTCAAAAGTGCCCCAAAGTTTCTGGGAATCACAGCGGCGTGTACCAACCCCTATGCATAAGTTCATGGGCAGAACCCGAAGTTGATCACCAAAACATACATCAAGTGGATAACGTGATATCCCATTGTCACCGGATACACCGACAAGACATACATCAAGTGTTCTCAAATCTTTAAAGACTCAATCCGATAAGATAACTAAGCGGAAACTCAATCCATTACAAGAGAGTAGGAGAAAACATAAGATCAACTATAATAGCAAAGCTCGCGATACATCAAGATCATGCGAAATCAAGAACACGAGAGAGAGAGAGATCAAACACATAGCTCTTGTTACATACCCTCGGCCCGGGTGAACTACTCCCTCCTCATCATGGAAACAGGGATGATGAAGATGGCCACCGGTGAGGTTCCCCTCCGTAGTCTTGGGAACGAGGTCGATTGACTTTTACGTGGCTCTGAGAGGCTTGCAGCGGCGGAACTCAGACCTATTACATTCCCGAAGTTTTAGGGTAAATGGGTATATATAGGAGGAAGAGGTGCGTGCAGGGGAGGCGAGGGGCCCATGAGGGTGGAGGGCGCGCCCTAGGGGGGTGGGCGCGCCCCCTACCTCGTTGCTCCCTCATTTCTTTCCTGACGTGCACTCCAAGTCCATTAGGTAGCTTTCCTTCCAAAAATAACTTCTCCAGAAGGTTTCATCCTGTTTCAACTCCGTTTGATATTCCTTTTCTTGGCTCTTGAAACAAGGGAAGCGAGGAAGCGCTTGGCTGCAGGTCAATAGGTTAGTCGAAATAATATAAAAGTGTTTAATAAAGCCCATAAACATCCAAAACACATAATATAATAGCATGAAACAATCAAAAATTATAGATCGTTCTAGGCGTATCAGCGAGCGAAACCATCCGCACACCCTCTATGCACCGACCTCTTCCTAAGCGTCGTCGCGGCATAGCACCAAGGAACTGTTGCACTAAACTAAAATAACTATTACGAGCCCTTCAGTCCTGAGATGATCCTAGCAGACCTCATGGCAAGCCGGACAACCTATGGAGCTCGGCCCACTCGGCCATTTGCTCATTCAACGGGGCCTTGTAACATTGAGCTGACGAACAGCTTTTCCACTTCCACGATCTTTTGATCTTTGGAATACTCGGCCGCATCGGTATCACTTGCTGCCAAATCCAAGTATCGTCTGCGAACTCCATAGTTGATCAGAGGGCATACTTAGGATCTTGAACCGTCGCAAAACAAGGGCTTCGGCCCGCGATATCGGCTTAGCGCAACTCCTCCTTCGCCTCTCGATTTTAGGCGGGCATCATAACCGCTACCATGGCCTTCTCGAGGCCGTCGCCTTCGCTCGGCTTTCTTTTTCAAGCTCGTAGCGGTGGCGGCATCTTTCAACTCAATGGCCATCTTGGCTATTTTATCCTTACTTTGAAGCGTGACCTGTTCGGCTCTCAGCTCTTCGACCGCCTTTAGAGCGCCGCATCACTATTCGGCTTGTTCCTTGGCTCGGGCAAGTTCCGCCCGAAGAGGTCTCCGCAGCGGCAGCTCCATGCGAGGCACAACATATTAAAGATACTAGCATCATGCTCCTCTTACTATGTGTTGATCACGGAGAAATCACATACCACAGTGCCTCGTTGAGCGGCTTGTTGACAAGCACGATGTCGGTATCTGCCACATCAAGTTGCCGCTTCAGCTCGGCAAACTCATCAGTCTGGTTAGCTACCTGACCTTCCACCACCTGCATATGAAGGCGGCATGATTATTACCTGGGGCTATGATCCTCTGTTTGGCGCAGTTTTCGACAGCAACCAGAGTCTCAGGGGCTACTATCTGCATATGGCACACCTAGCGTGTGCGGCACCATCAAAAACATATACTACTTTGCGTACCTCAAAGCCTCTCCTCGGGCTCATAAAAGCTTGAGCAGCCGCTTTGGCGGATGAAATCCTCTCAACCACCGTACCCATTAGCGTACGATGCGCTTCTGAGATAGCCGCTTGCTCCAGAAGATCCTTGGTCGTCGGGTGGCGCTTTGGGCCAGTCAGGACTCTTTTGTTGCTCTCCTTAGGGCGAATACTCCGGACTGGGTGGTGTGGGGATTACCCTCACGGCCTAGGCGGATCGGAGAAATCCTCCGTGGCGACACCTCAGGGTCACCGGCCTCATGAGGCGGGGAGGCATGGGGAGGTGCTTCGCTCTCCATCATCTCTGGAAGAAGATCCCCCGAGGACGAACTCCGTCGAGAAGGGCTACGATCTGAACTACAAGATATATGCTTTGGTTATTGTCCTCAAAAGTAAAGCAGGATATTTTTACTATTAAGTACTTTTTGTTTACTTACAGCTCGGTGGAGGCTGATCCTTCTTGACCTTGTGCGGCAAGGGTACCCTCGAGGCAGGACCCTCTGGCGAATTTCTTCCTCGTTTGGAAACCATTGTTTCCAAGTCTTGAAGTGGTCCTCTTCCTTCCACAGGGAGAGGAATTTCAGATTCTTCTCCTGGTTATCCTCCTTCGTGGAGGCGCTAATTCCGTCGGTTTGGATGAATAATAAGCGAGGCCAGCTTTAGCCTCTTTATTCCCCTTTATCTTCCCTGAGGCGCTGATAAGCGCCATCAACATTCTAGCGATCTTGGATCTGTGAGCCGGAAGGGCGAGTGATCACCTTCGCCTTTTACCCGATCCTGGTCAAAGCGACTTTTCAAAATGATGTTGTGATAAATAAAGAGACAACATGTTCGGTTGAAGGACTACTTACTTGGGTATCACGGGCGATTGCATCTCGGACCGCATCCTCGGTGGTGTCGGACACCTTATGTGTCCGAAGAACAATTTGTACATCTCTTCAAGCGTCATGCCAAGAAGTGCTGAATAGCTCGCGGTCCTTCGGGTTGAACTCCCACATACGGAGGGTCGGCGTTTGCAAGCGAGACTCGGCGAACTAGCATGACTTGCATTACGTGACTAGGCTGATATCTCTCTCGGGAGGTCTCGGATGCTACTCGCAATATCGGCACATCATTTGCTGGCCCCAGTCCAGCCCATGTTGATCCATGACATCGGTTGTGGCGGATGGCCCGGCGAAAGGTAAGGCGGACCCACGCAAACCACGAGGGAGCCGTGATGTAAAACCACTCCGTTGCCATAAACTGGACACCTCCGGCAAAAAACCTTTGACCATGGAACAACGGCGCCTTTGCTTATTACGACACCTCCGCTCTGCGTGTAGCCCTCAATAATCTTGGCTTCACATTGAAGGTCTTAGGCCATAAGCCAAAGTGTGGGGTGTCACGGAGGAAGGCTTCACACCGGCGATGAGCGACAAGATGTGAAGGATGGAATCGGGGCGAGTCATGGAAATCCAGCCCGTAGTAGAACATGAGCCCCCTAACACGGGGATCTCGAACAAGGCCTAGCCCTCGGAGGAAGTGAGATGAATCGATGCTCTCGCCCGGGTTAGGGAGTGGGAATGACCTGCCCTCGGCGGGTAGCTTTGTCGATATTTGGCGGTCAATACCTAGCCTCTCTTAGCTTCTTGATGTCTTCCTCTGTGACACGGAGGGCATCCACCGACCTTGAAGGTTGGATCCGGACATGGTTGAAGGTCGGCGCTGACTGAGCCTTGGGTGCTGAAACTTCGGCGGGGAAGGATTCGATTGATACAAGAAGAAAAAGAACAGCCTTGGCCTCTTTAAAGAGGTGAATATCAAGCGTCCTCCTCGTGGCCATTTGGGACTTGCCTAAAATCGAGTCATACCAACGAGGCATGATTGGGTTACCCACATCCGTATTGATGAGAATCCCGTAATAAGGAATAGCGATCTACTGCCCGACAAGGCGTGCCAATAAAATCGCCTCATAAGACATGCGATATGGCTGATTGGAAAAAGCGGTTCAAATAATGATCGAGCCATGGTGTGATGTCACGTCATGAAAAGTTGTGGCCCAGCTTAGATGGAAATACTATTCTCTCTATGGTGGTATGTGGAGTTTGTTTTGTAGAGGCGGACACTATCCTTTTTCAAGATCTTCTATGGAGTATTCAGGAGGAGGAACCCTTGCAATGCGAAGACAATCTGCTTGTCGGATGATCGTCATTGAAGCTTGGTTAGGGGCTATTGAGAGTCTGGATTAGGGGTGTCGAGACGGCGGACTATATACTTTATCCGGTTGTTGGACTATGAAGATACAAGATTGAAGACTTAGTCCGTGTCGGATGGGCCTCTCCTTGGCGTGGAAGGCAAGCTTGGCAATCTGGATATGTAGATCTCCTCCCTTGTAACCGACTACTGTAAGCCTAGCCCCTCCGGTGTCTATATAAAGCTGGAGGGTTTAGATGTAAGGACAACAACAATCATACCATAGGCTAGCTTCTAGGGTTTAGCCTCTACGATCTCGTGGTAGATCAACTCTTGTAATGCTCATATCATCAATATCAATCAAGCAGGAAGTAGGGTTATTACCTCCATCGGGAGGGCCGAACCTGGGTAAACATCGTGTCCTCGCCTCCTGTTACCATATGCCTTAGGCATACAGTTTCGGACCCCTACCGAGATCCGCGGTTTTGACACCGACAATCACCTATACTCAGGATAACTTGTACTAGTTGTCTCCCTTGAATTTGGCCGTTGTTGGATCCTTCCCTCAATATTTGGGAGAGGACACTGGGCCTCTATAAATAGGACTAGCCACCACCATAGGGGAGGGATCATTGGATCATCCTCTACCACACAAGCTCACCAAGCACAGAACACCTCCCTCGGGGAGGTTGTTCTATCCTTATCTATTCATCCTCAGCCCAGAGGCAATCCACCACACACACTTGAGTAGGGTATTACACCACATCGGTGGCCCGAACCAGATATAAACTCTTGTGTCCCTGTTCTTTGGGCTCAAATCGAGCTAGGCCTTGCGATAGTTGCGAGAGGCGATCTAGAGAGATATCTTCGTGCACACCTAGTGTTGAACCTCAAGGGTTTGCCGTAAGAAATCCGATATTTAGCGCGCGCGGTAAAGGCGCCCGAAGCTTCCTTCCGCCAATTTGCATCTCGTCGCTTCATGGTGGGCCTTTCGTCGAGCTTCGTCTTGGCGCTGGGCGCCCTCACCACCAGCGTCGCTCAGACCGCTCTGTCCAGGCCTTCCGTCGTTCCCGTCCCCGCTGCCTTGCCGCCATTGGCGGCCCGAAGAGCGAACAACAATCCTCGCTGCACCCCTCGTCTGGCGGGAACTGACACCGCCACTCCGTCGCTAACTTAGCGGCTCGTCGTCTCACGCTCGCCGGGCTCCACGGGCCTTGCGAGCTGCGCTGCTCATAACACGTGAGCTCCTGCACTCTTGTCGGTCGGCGACCTCTCGAGACTGGCTCAAAGCATCGCCGAGCTTGTCGGCCGCGGGGTTCCCCAGCGCCGTCCCTCTCATTGCCTCGCCCCCCATGCTGGCGGCGTAGCTCACGGAGTGCCTCCACCACCTCTGCACCAAGGCAGCGTCCTGGCGCCAAGGCAGCGTGGCCCGCGACCCACGCGTCGGCGCCCGCGAAAAGGCTGCCAAGAAGTTCCCGGCCGCCAAGATAATCGTCTAGCGATGCGCAGCGCCACCCACACGAGTCCCATCCGACACCAATTTTCTTGGAGTCCGTGCTACAACCATCTCTTCTCCCTCTGTTTTCTCAGCCATCGGCGGTGGGTGGGGTGGGGGTTTGCCGATAGTCGTTGCTCAAGCTGTGGTCCGTTGTAAGTGAAAATGCAACACCGCCGCATTCCCGCAAGCGGCGTGGGACCAACCATGTGGGGGTGCAGCGCAACACGGCAATCTTTTCCTTTTGAACTTCTAACTTAATTTGGTTCTGCTCCATGGCGCGACCGATAGATGAAAATAACGATTTTGCCTAGAGTAATGAGAAGTTTGGTTCTACGCCGTTCATGCATAGATGCGTCCGAAAATTATGAAGTTGATGTGAAAGGTAAGATAATTACTGTAGTATCATATACTACTACATGGATTCTTGGAAAGATAAAAATACATACGGATCCATCAACGACATCCTCACGCCCTAGTGCCGTGTCACCAACCGGCGTGTGAGGAGCGCGGCGTTGGCGGCAGGCTCAGCGTGCCGACGATACCGTCCAAGGTTGCCCTGCGGTCCAAAAGTCCAGCGTCCTATCGTCCTGCTCTTGCATGTAGTAGTCCTTGTGGGCGATTTGCGGCGTAAGCGTGGGTGATTATGGCGATGGTGTCTTGCTGCGCCGGGCTGCTGCCGCGACCTCGAGTGGACATTCTCGGCGTGGCGAAGCGTCGCGAGGCCACCGTCATCGAAGTTGTCACCATAATGGCCGTTGAGGATGGCGGGCATCGCGAGACTGGCGGCGTCGGTGGAACTACGTCAAAGTCGTCCAAGCTTCTTGGCGGCGGTGAACTTGTCGAGAAACCGGCGAGGACCTCGTCAAACAAGGAGAGAAGCTGTCGTCCAGGCCCCTCCCTGGCGCCTCAAGCAATACTACAGAGATGTTCCTCGATTAAGCGCGGGGGCGTCATGGACCATATGGCACGATCGGTGATGCTCGCGCTCATCGCCTCCATGGGTCTAGCAGCTTCTAGTCAAGCGATCTTGTGATTCAAGTGATCCTCTTGCCCTTTGTTAGCGTGCGTGGGTGTGGGATTTACTACTCCTCGGCCCTCTCACCTGCCTTTGGCTGATGATAGGTGGGCCAGCCACCCCAGCCCCGTGTCATTCACCCAAAGGCGGTTATATAAGTCAATGAAGCTGCATCCCCCTCCGTGCGGTGCGGTATAGTCATCTCAGGACCTCTAGTTGGGGCCAAGCGAAAAGTTTGATGTTTACTGGTTTATTGGTCCCTTTTGCATTTTGCAAGTTTTGACCTTTGATTTAACTAATAAAATGTTAATGCATGTAAACAAAAATGTTGTGTAAGTCACCTTCGAAAACCAAATAATCCCAAAATACTTAACACGGTGCATTAACTCCCTCCTTGTTTCTTATTTAGTGACATATCAACCAATAAGAGATGTGGGCCGTGCATGCTTTTCGATGACTTGAGACTACCAAACATGACATGCGGTGTTTAGTTCATTGCATGTAATCCTATTAGTACTCTAGTTAGCAAAAAGCCGTTAAGTTCTCTGGCCGATAGGAATAAAACACCATGTATTTATTCTGGAGGGTAGTACATTTTTGGACATGCATTACTAGATATTGCTAGTCAAATACTAAATTCCAGATGGGCGTGGTAGTACTCCTAAATCTAGGCGGTGGTGCTACTAGTACTAGTAGTAGTAACTACCAATGTAGTAGTTGGAGTACTAACCTTTTATTACCGTTAGTCAAATTATTACGTCTGCTCCTCACGGTGAAGTAACAAGACCTCCGGAGATGACACACAGTATAGGCGCCGTTTGGCATACCATAGTCAGCCTCACGGTCTCAGTCACTATCATCATGGTTTAGAAACTAGCCCTTACAACTAGCCCTTTAAACATAATTTCCCGTGCGTAGATGCCCGTGCATTCCGAGAACACCCAAGATTGGGGTGGGCGGCTCGGCGTGACCATCGCGCGGATTTTTCCACGGCCTTCTAGATGTGGTGGGAAGGAGATAAGGCTGATTGTGACAGACAAGGAGCTGTTTGTAAATAGGGAACAAGTGCGGGCATCTTTTGCAAAAATGGAGAAGCTTGGTTTGTTCGTGGGATCTAGATCCGGCCTTTATTGGCGAAGATGAAGGCACAACATGATCACCAACTCGGGACTGTTTGATTCAGGGGATTTTGAAAAGAGGAATAGGACCGACAATATTACAAGTTTCAAACTGATATTTGAATGTTAGGAGTAATGTTGCACCTCGATGAGGGAATTACTAGGAAGTTTACGTAAGAACTTTACGTTACTTTAGGTGGATGCAATTATCGTACAAACTAAAATCCACCACCCTCACAAGTCACTAATGGGCAAATAAGTTTTCGAGTCTCTGGCCTTGATGTTTCAAAAAACAAATTCAGCCTGCGGAGACTTTGTCATTTAGGCTTAGGCGGCTTTGATCACATGCCATTCATTGTTCTTGGAACTAAACCTCATTACCTTGACACACTTGCCTCCGGACCAAATAACCTTGGCCAATTTAATCTCGGATGTGCTGCCTCGGTGGTCGATCAAATCAATTTCTCTAAGATGGAGATCAAGGCATTCGATGAGATTGTTATAGTGCAGCACATATTTCACTTTGGGTCTTTTTTTTGCAAAGAAGAGAACATATTAGAGCATTGGCTGCATAAGATTACCGTGTCATCAAGAGGAACCAATATATTGCTCATCGATAGGGTTGGTTGGATATTTTTCACTCTCTCTCCCCTCTCTCTCTCTCTCTCTCTCTCTCTCTCTCTTGTTTCCTCTCATTTAACTAGAACACGTGAAGAGCTTGGGCATTTTTCCATCCACTATGTGGCTGATGCCATATTTCAAAAAGTATGCCACATAATATGCATCGATGTCAAATCAAAAGATTTTGGCACCGCTCTCGCGATGTGAGAGAGTTAGCACCCCACAAGACCCCGTATAAACAAATCAATCAAACCAACTACAAGCCTCTCACTCTCCCAAACAAGTGATTTTATTGCCTCGTCCTCTCTCTCTCCCCATGTTTTTTTGGTGAGTTAATTTGGCCAACGTGGTGATCAGATTGTGGCACCGGGTGAGCAATGGAGGGGCATTGATGCCAAATGCATCACAAGTGAATTGGCAATGTTTTGGCCTACATAGCCCAGTTTGTACTCCCTCTCCCAAAATTTTGTCTTAAATTTGTCTAAATCGGATGTATCTAGTTACATTTAGTGTTAGATACATCCATCTAAACAAATGTAAGACAAGAATTTTGGAAAAGAATCTAAATTTTAGTATAAAATTTTGACCATAGATTTACCTAAGAAAATGCCAATGCATGTCACTAAAATTACACCATTTGAAATTATGTTTAAATCGAATCCACGATATAGTTCTTAGTGACATGCGTTAACATTTTGTCAATTAAATCTATGGTCAAATTTAATACAAAATTGGAAGAGTAAACCAGGCCGGGTAGTACTTGCCCTTATGGTAACCATAGATTTTGGAGTAGTTAAGTTACTTTCCACTATGACTAGCCTAGGCTACTAAGTAGTACAACATAAAAATGATGCGGTGATCAAGTGAAAAAACTACTAAAACATTTCTTTGGTGCGGCGTAGATGCATCTTTGAACACTACACTTGTCATCATAATTTGGGAAAATTACGAAAAAATTGAGCTACGTTGTGATTACCGTTTACTTATAGGAAAAAGTTTCACCTCGATGGTAGCTTCTCCGGGAAAGCATGTAAGAATCAACAACGTCAGTTGGGCCGATAATTTTAGTGCTAAGGTCTTCACTATTTGGCTGGGTTCAAGCTTGTGGGAATCATTTTACGGAAGATGGTTTAAATACATCAAGAAGAAATTTAAAAATGTGAATTTCAAGAAGGGAGAAGAAGATGAGTGTTGTACACGATTCGGATCCAATAAAGAGTTGGAGAATTTGGCGGGCAGTACCCGCTATCAATTTGGTGGTCAATGACCCGATTTTGTTGGACCTTCTAGATCCGATACAATCTCTCAAGGAAAGGCGCATTCTCAATGACCATAATGGAACAGCTGGGTGATCTCTTCCCAATTGATGTCTTGTTCGGGGCCCAAGACACATAAATCCATCGGAGATTGTCAAAAATAATGAACGTGGATCTGCTCAAGATGAAATTTTTCGGGTACAACTAGGGGGTGCTCCATAGCCTTCTTGAGATGACAACGTCGAAGATCAGCTTTGAGTTGAGGAGAAGAAAAGGCGGACTGTCTGGGAAGATAGGCGAAGGCGCTTGCGCGGGCGTTGGCGTGGGGGAGGGCGGCGGGGAAGGCGACATCGTCCAGCTTCAAGCTCTCCGAGCTGATCTAGGGCGGGATAAGAACCACTCGTCGAACTTGGTTGGACTTTGCGGTTGTCTGAACATCCGGATGTCAAGGCGTCGGCTGGCGGTGCGATGAAAGGATCTTGGAGGCTGACCATCGTTTGCAATCCCTTGGAGATTGTTGGCGATGAGGTTGGGGGGCCGCGCGGCGCCACCGGGAATGGCGGTCCGCGGCAATTTTGTGGGGGAGGCCGATGATGGAGCAGCATGTCGTCGGGAGGCTCGATGAAGTCAGGTTGCGGATCGGTTTTGGTCGACCGCCTCCGCTTGTTCGCCCCCATCCATCTCAACCGCGGCGGTGTACATGTGCTGGTGTGTGTTTTGTGTTGGGTCGGGCGTCCTTTGCATCCGCCCGGTTGGTGAATTGTCTTGGATCGTCCTTGGCTAAAGTTTTGTCCTCAATCGCCCTCAATTTACTAGCGTGCGGTGCTACCCCAAGTGGTTTAAACTTTGTTTACTTCACGCGTGTCAATGGGCCTCTAGTTTACTTATTTTCCCTTCCATGGGCGGTGCGAAGATCGAACACGAGCTAACAAGGGCATGTGGATTGGTTGACGGTCACTAAACAATATATGGAGCTATCTGGGACCAATTGGATAATCCGTCGGTAAGAGTTTGAGTGAGAGGGAGGGTGAGAATAGCGAGAGAGGGGCTACTCCTGTTCGATAATGTAGTTCCAACATTTTTAAGTCAAACTTTTGAAACTTTGACCAAGTTTATAAAAAATTATTATTCTACAATACCAAAGATAAATGGTGGTATGAAGTACATGTTGTGATGAATCTAATGATCATTCCGATGTAAATGTTTTTCTCCAAAAGGTCAAACTTTTACGAGGTTTGACTTTTCAAAACATCCATATGCTTATGGGGTGGAGTCCCTAACTAGAGAGAGAGAGAAAAAAAAAAGTGTTGTGCGTGTGTGAAAGAGACATGGACAACCCGATAAAATAGAAAAAAGCGTCGTGTCTTATGCAAACATATACACATGCATCTTGACAAGGAAAGGTGAGGAGATAGTGTGTGGTTGTTTGGAATCGAGAAACAAGACCCTAGCATGTGGCCAAGAGGGTGACAAACAAGGAGAGAGGGCAGAGGCGTCGGAGAAAATCGGACATGGGGAGGAGAGAGTGTATGTTTGTCATAGAGAATCCCGGAGATCGTGATGGGACTACATGGGTGGGAGATCGGTGACAAGGTGTGTCTTTGATAGAAGATGCCCAAGAGTATCGAGATAGGCGTATGGATGAAGGAGACAATCGTGTGTTCGATGGCTAGTAAGAGATAATCATAGGGGTGCTTGGCCTATGATGGAGTGAGGATTATGGTACTTAGGGGTGCGTGTCCTTGGAGAAGAGAAAAAGGGAAGCAGTGTTGGATGGGTCTATTTATGCCTTGGCGAACATGTGTATTGTGAACGGGAGATATAAGGCCGTTTGCTTGCGTCGAGCATCCTTTGCCTGGCCTGGGTTGTGGCTGGATTTCATGCGCTTGTTTGGTTGCCCGTGAAAAAGCCCCCGGCCGGTTTTGCACTTTAATAAGCTGGTGAACTCCACATTTGCCTGCCCGGGACCATTGAGCCTTTGCCGTGCTGGTAATCGGCAACGCAACATGGATGGATATTAGCATTAAATAATTGATGCATGGATTGATTGATGGGGCGTTGATGCTTTCGGCGGGCATGAACCAACTTGCACCACAAATCTGGCGGGCAAAAATATTTTACATCTCATCCCACCAAAGGTCCGCCATCAAGGCATGGGGTTGGTCAGAACCAAACGACCAATAAAGTTTGAGAGAGATTGAGGGCCCGATAAGGCTGAGTGGTGCGTGAGATAGCTGAGAGGGGAAAGAGATATTCCATCCGCTCAATAATCGGTCATGTAAATTTTTAGAAGTCAAACTTTGGAAACTTTGATCAGGTTTACCAAATGTTATTTATCTACAATACCAAAGATACATCATAAAAACTACATCTCATGGTGAATCTAATGGTATATGTTTGCGTACTAGATGTAATTCTTTTTCTCCACATACATGGTCAAACTTTGTGATGTTTGACTTTTCAATAAATCTATATGCTATGGACCGAGGAAGTGCCTCGTCGAGACAGATCAAGTCGTGTGAAGGGAATGAGTAAGTGTGCAAAAGAGTATGTGTGTGAAAGATAAAGTGACAACAAGCGATAAATTAGAGAGTTTGTGTTTTTCGTTTCTTATGCGAACATATCCATGCATTCCCGGATGGAAAAGCAAGGCGGGAGATACAAGATAGCTAGTGTGTGATTGTTTGCAGGGAGAGACACCCCAGCACATGTCCAATAAGTTGGAACAAGGAACAAATGTCGAGGAAACATGGATGGCATGGGGCATGGGGGGGGGGGGTGATAGAGATCCTGAGATGTGGGGGACTATATGGGTGGGAGATCGAGGGTGCGTTTGCTAGAAAGGCCCGGAGAAATGAGATAGCCCATGCACATGTTTGTGATGGAGACTAAGATTAGCTAGTCATATACATATAGGGGGCTGCGTGTGCCTACAATTGGTGAGAGACCATCATTTGGCTAGCTGGGCATGAGATTGTGTGTGTGTGGTGTGAGATGGAGAGAGACAGGGGAGAGATAGAGTTTTAGATGGGCCTGCTCAGTGCAGTGAGATATGCATTGTATGTGTGACCAGTGGATGAAGAGTTTGGGAGAGGGAAAGAGCTCCGATCGACATAGTGGTGCGTGAGAGAGTTCTGGGAAAGAGCCAAGGAATTTTGTGTGTCGATGAGTGCACCCAAGATATCTAACTTGGACTAGCGGTATCATACATAGTGTCTGAGAGACCTATAGATGGTGTATATATGCATGCGAACTAGAAAGACCCCCCACACACACACCAAGAGAGAGAGAGAGAGGAGAGAAGGGAAAGGGAGGGGAAAAAGGTTTTTTTGGATCGTGGGACAAAAATTGAAGATTGTCGGGGGGGGGAGAGAGAGAGAGCGGGGAGGGGAGGGGTTTTATCATCAAAGGATATAAACCATGTTTGATATAAACTTGCATTCAAATATTTAAATTGGAGAACATGTTGGCCAATCCCACATGAGCGGATATATCGTATATCAAACAAGTTCATTAATTTGACCAACATTTCAAATACTATAATCTGTACAACATGCTACTCGATTGAGGTGTTCAATTTTGACCCTCTTGACAGCTATTTCATTGAATCGAGATATTTCATTTTGGGTTTGATTGCGTTTTGAGTGGGTCAACTATTTGTCATATATTCGCTACAACGAGCAAAAACATATTACTCCGAGCATCATCTCTCCATCTAAAAAAGTGGCAAGCTAATATTTCAAAATTTGATCAGTCGACTTGGTAAGGTAGGCGTGGATGCTCGTTCTCCCAAAATTTGAGCGAACGTTAAACACCCTCTCGCTTTCGGTGGAATTCCTTTGAGCAAATAAATGGGAGGCGAAATTACCGTCCTATTGGGACCGCATCAATTGGCCCGTTGTACATCGGGGTAGGATCATAACTTCATCCAAGCGCCTTCTCCTTGGCGAAATGACATGTGCGAATAATTCATAAACCATGGTGGCAAAACCGCCTCCTCGCCCAAATAGCTCCCGCCCTATTCAAAACAGCTCTCCTCTTGAAATCGCTCGCGCACTTAGTTCAAAACGCCCTCCTGCAAATCGCTCCCCCCCACTATTTGGGGAGAAGCAAAGTTACTCTACTATCCCACCCTCGGGACACAGACCCAAGGAAAGCCTATAGGCAAGGGTAGAACTCCCCCTCATATTTCGGACAAATCGTCGTAAGACATGGTTCCTCCTCCCAATCCCCCCGCCCCTTCATCCCTGGGCTCAAACCCTTCTCCCGGGAAGCTCCCTTCTCGAGCCAAACCTCAGCCCAACCTCCATCCCCCTGCACCAATTTACCGCCCTCCTCCCTAATCGGAATGTTGTCCATTTGCCGTCGTGCCTTTGGTGGGTGTGCCCTTACTCCGTCGCTAGTGCTGCCTAGGCGCGGCCGGTGAACCGCGGGCCGATTCACCCCGTCGTGGTTCCGCGCGCGGCGGCCAACCGGATTCGTCAAAATCTGGCGCTGCTTCCCGTAGCCGTCGTCGTCGACATCGCTCTTTTCCTGCCGATGCCACCGCCGGTGGCCTCACCGACTTCCAGCTGGACCTGCCTACTTCACCATGCCGCCGGATAGGTGGCCCCTCATCTCAAATCACTTTATTTAGGCGTCGGTTGTCGAATTTTATTACGGGCCAATTGATTCCCAATGGGAAGCAGCACCCCTCGGGCGGAGCTCCTAGGCTGCCGGTTGGCTGGTGT
>JAHIAM010006834.1:0-64137 GCA_021605205.1 Aegilops longissima
AACAAGACCAAGACCATTAGCAATTTGGAAGAATCATCGTGGAGCCCAAGCGGCGTCATCACGAGAGCCTTTGGCGGCGAGGACCAACTTTAGTCGGGATAAGTGTACTTTCGTTGTTCCCCTTCAAAATGGCCAATTGTTGGCGCCCTTGCCGATCAATATTTGGGAAGAGGCCAGGGGCCTTCCGCCTATAAATAGGAGTAGCCACCCACAGGTAGAGATCTGGAATCGAGAGGAAGGCGAGACCCGATCCTCATCAAGAAACCGGTAGCTAAATGAACCCCACCTAGCAGTTCATCGCGCCGCCAGAAGCAGACCCTCATGAGCTGTTCTTCCTTGTGTGTTCCTCACCAGCCCAGAGGCAATCTACCACACCACACTGCTGGGTAAGATTATTACACCACAATGGTGGCACTGAACGATGCTCATCGCGTGTCTCTTGTGCTGCTCTGTTAGTAGTTTAGGTCCCAGCGATTGGCGAGGTGCGAGGCGGTGGAGGTTGGATCTCGCTGGCGCACCCGGTGTTGAACCTCAAGGGTCTGCGGAACCCGAAATCCGACAAATCTCCATCACTTTAATACTTGCTTTGTTTTACTTTGCCTTTTACTTTTCACTTTGCATCTCTATACCAAAAATACCAAAAATATTATTTATCATCTCTATCATATCTCACTCTAAGTAAGTAACCGTGAGAGGATTGACAACCCCTAATCACGTTGGTTGCGAGGAGCTAATGTTTTTGTGCGAGAATGCGAGGGACTTGTCGTGGCCTCTCTTGGATTGATACCTTGGTTCTCAAAAATGAGAAATACTTACTTACTTTGCTGCATCATCCTCTCCTCTTGAGGAAATCAGCATTGAGTGCTCAAGAGGTAACATCATCTTTCGGATCAACTTGAACCTCATCATTGAAAAAAGAATGTGAGTCTTATTAGGAGGAAGCTAGAAAGTATGGGACGAGCAAGACAATATTACTAATTGCGATGAATAACATTACTTACGGATAAATGGTCAAGGAAGGTGTTAAAGCGGGTATTGTCTTTCTCATTCACTGTCTTTGATCCCGTTGGGAGGATCGTGCATGACACCTATGACAGGCTGCCTCGATACTAACTTGGCTGACTACAGCAGCATCCGTGGCCTTTTAAACCTGCCTCAAAATGGATCTCCATTCTTCCTCCTTTAGATTTTGTTAATCTGTCAAGCATTATCCACGATGTACATTTCCGCTTGCTTGCGTGGTGCTAGTTCAACAACGAATATGGAAAGTGTTAGTGTACATCAAGCTGTGAGAGTACATATAAAGGAGCATGCAAGCGCAACTTGACTCGGTCAGTACCGTCTTGGTGTTGATGCTCATGAGGTTCATCTGATCTTGCCAAGTCTGTTGTGTCGGCGATGCTTGAAGTAGTGTTAGGTGTGAAGGCAGCTTGAGGAACTGGCGGTTCGAACAAACAAGCAGTAGCTGGTTGAGATCTTGATGCAGTTGAAGCGGATCTGCAGCTGGTGGAAGCGGGTGATCTTGTGTTTGTAGATTTAGCGGTGGACTTGGACCTTCTCTACACTATAAGTACCAGCCAGAATCTCGGCCAGAGAACCTTTTCCGTTTCACCCGACGAGTAACATCACTCCCTACTATATTATTTTCCTTGCTCTTTTTGACTTTGCCATGTCAAGCTGTACCCACAACACAAAAGAATAAAATCACTCTTGAAAACTCATTGATGCATGATCTGAGACAAGCAATACTTTGATGTAAGACAACCATATGAGGATGGAATATGTAAGAAAAACAGGACGGCATGACATATTCACAGCTACGATGTGCAAACTAAGCAGAAGGATTTTCAAGAAAATAGAAGTAATGCAAGCTAGACACCATATGAAAGATGCAACCAATATTACTCTGCCAAGTTAAAAGTGTCTTGTCATAAGTGGCAATTTGAAAAATTAGAAGCAGTACAACGTAGAAATCAATGCAAGATGCAACCACTATCAAACTGCCATGTTAAGCGTCCAATCATGAGTGGTGATGTGGGATACACAACAGCGATACTTTGATGTAAGAACATGGTATGATAGATAGATGCGATGTATTCTAGACATAGAAAGCCATGTCATATGCACATGTATAGCGTATAAACTCAGCAGGTGCAATTTAATCAAAATAGAAGAAATACAGGCTAGACAACATATGCAACATGAAACCAATTATCACACTATCAACTTAGAGCAAGCACTGCGATGGTGGAGTCACGGAGATGAACTCATCATGTAGACTTGGGACTTCAACTTCATTAGCGATAGCGAGGGCAAATCTAGAGAGTCTTTGTTTGCGTCGGTGCGGAGGACCACCAACATCCCTAACACTCTTTTCCTTCCTATTTTATGATATTGCCTTATGAAGTCAAAACCACAAGAAGATGAATAAAATTAGCTCTGCATAACTGGTTGATGCATGATCTGACGAACACTACTTTGATGTAAGGCAAGCGCGAGGATAGGAGGATGGAATATATACAAAAAAGACAGCGTTTCATATTCACACGTGCGATAGGAGGATGGAATATGTATGAAAAAAACAGTAAGCGGAAGGCATTTCAACAAAATTAGAAGAAATGAAAGCTAGGCACCATATGAACATGCAACCAATATCACTCTATCGGGTAAAAAGTGTCTAAATCGTAAGTGCCATTTCAAGAAATTAGAAGCGGTACAAGCTAGAAGACAATGCAAGATGCAACCTACATCACAGTCCCAAGTTAAATGTGTCTTATGGGTAAGTGATGGTTGCGGTATAAGTTGTAAGCTATGCGAGATGCAATTCAACATAATTAGAAGCAATACAAACTAGACATCATCTGAAGCATAACCACGTATAACGAGTTCCAAGTAAAGCAAGCACACTGTGATGGTGGAGTAGGGAGATGTGCTCATCATGTACCGTATGTTCTAGAAATAGGAACACGTGTCATATTCCACGAGCATTATGTGTAAAATGGCAGATGCAATTCAAGTTAGAAGCAATACAAGCTAGACATCATCGCAACATGCAACCACATATAATAGTGTCAAGTTAGAGCAAGCACCTATGATGGTGGAGTAGGGGAGATGTGCTCATCATCTACAGCTCGTTGGTGTCGGCCTTGTGTTGTCTTGCGAATCTTGTTGGGAGGATGGCGGAGTAGAATCTGTAGAGACCCCTATTTGAGTTGCTCGAAGGACCACCATCATCCTTTTGGGACTAATTTCCTTCAGCTGTAATGATTTTGCATTGTGAAGTCAAACCGATAAGAAAAAGGAATAAAATTCGCTCTTGAGAACTCATTCATGCATGATCTTGTGAACACTACTCGGATGAAAGGCAAACACATGATGCGAGGATGGAATATGTATGAAAAACAGGATGGTGTGACATATTCACACCTATGATGTAAAACTAAGCGAAGGCATTTCAACAAATTAGAAAAACGCAAGCTAGACACCATATGAAAGATGCAACCAATATCACTCTGCCAAGTTCAAAGCGTATGGCGTTTCAACAAATTAGAAGCGGTACATGCTAGAAATCATATGCAAGACACAACCAATATCACGAGTGGCGACTTAAGGTGCCTTATCATAAGTATTGATGCGGGATATGCAAGAATAGTAGTCGATGTAGAAAGCAGGAACACATGTCATATTCACGGGCATTATGTGTAAAGTAAGAAGATGCAATTCAACAAAGTTAGAAGCAATACAAGCTAGACATCATATGCAACATGCAACCACATATAATAGTGCCAAGTTAGAGCAAGCACACTGTGATGGTGGAGTAGGGAGATCATCATCTACACAGCTCGTTGTTATCTAGCCTTGCGTTGTCTTGCGAATCTTGTTGGGAGGATGGCGGAGTAGAATCTGTAGAGAACCTCCGTTTGATTGCTCGGAAGGACCACCATCATCAATGCCTTGCCAATTTCCTTCAGCTTTATTGATTTTGCATTGTGAGGTCATACCGACAAGAAAAAGAATATCATTAGCTCTTGAACTCATTCATGCATGATCTTGTGAACACTACTACGATGAAAGGCAAAGTCATGATCGAGGATGGAATATGTATGAAAAAAATGGGCTGACTTGACATATTCACACCTATGATGTGGTAACTAAGCGAAGGCACTTCAACAAATTAGAAACACTGCAAGACACCATATGGAAGGTGCAATCAATATCACTCTGCCAAGTTAAAAGCTGTCTCGTCATAGGTGGCGTTCATCAAACTAGAAGCAATACATGCTAGAAATCATATTCAAGGCGCAAACCAATATCCACACTGCCAACAAGGTGTCCCATCATAAGTGGTGATCACGGGATACACAAGAAGAGTAGTTTCATGTAAGAACATGGTGTGATAAGCGGATATAGTATGTACCAAAAACAGGAAGCGTGTCATATTCACATGTATCATGTGTAAGCTAAGCAGATCAGATTTACACTAATTAGGAACAATCTGAGCTAGACACCATATGCAACATGCAACCGGATATCCTTTGCCAAGTTAGAGCAAGCACCTTGGATGGTGGAGTAGGGGGGCGGAGACTTGGACCTTGTAATGCACTATCGGTACAAGGAGAATCGTCAGATGCTCCGTTTACGTTCTTCTGAGAGGACCACCATCATCGCCTTCCTTACTCTTTTCCTTCCTCTTTCTTGATTTTGCCTTGTCAAGTCAAACCCACAAGAAAAAGAAATAAAATTTGCTCTTGAGAACTCATTGATGCATAATCTTGTGAACACTACTTTCATGTAAGGCAGCCGCATGATGGGAGGATGGAATATGTATGAAAAAGCAGGAATGACGTGACATATTGACATGTATGATGTATAAAATGTAAACTAAGCACAAGGTGCTTGAACTTATTAGAATCGATGCAAGCTAGAAACCATATGAAAGATGAAACCAATATCACTCTGCCAAATTAAAAGGTGCCCTAACAAATGTATTTGACCAAATTAGAAGCAATACATGGCAGGCTAGAAATAATATGCAATATACAGCGAATAAAGGTGACTCATCGTAAGTGATTGATGCAGGATCTGAGAGAGAGGTAGTTTCATGTAAGAACAAGGTTAACACATAGATGTAGTGTGTACCAAAAATAGGAAGGCATGTCATATTCACGGTATAGTGTGTAAACTAAGCAGATGCAATTTACCTAATTAGAAGCATTACAAGCTAGACACTTTGTATGCAACATGCAACCACATATCACTGCTGAAGTTAGAGCAAGCACACTGTGATGGTGGTGTAGGGGAAGTCTTGGTCTTCAGTCTGAGCTACGTTCAATGTCTTCATTTAGGCTTGCTGTTTCTTGAGAATCATGTGGAAGGATGAAATTGCATTCTTTATAAGAGTATTGCGTCTCATATTAACCTGCCTTTGTTGTCTCATCATAAGCGATAGAGCGCTTGAGGATACACAAGAACGATGGTTTGATGTAAGAACATGGTGTGATAGGCGGATGTAGTATGTACCAAAAGCAGGAGGCGTGTCATATTCACATGTATAATGTGTAAGCTAAGTAATTTAACAAATTAGGAGCATTGATGAGGGATACACAAGAAAAGTAGTTTGATGTAAGAACATGGTTAATAGAAAGGCGTAGTATGTACCAAAAAGCAGGAAGGCATGTCATATTCACAGGTATAATGTGTTAACTAAGCGGATGCAATTTACCTAATTAGAAGCATTACAAGGTAGACACCATATGCAACATGCAACCACATATCACTTTGCCAAGTAAGAGCAAGCACTGCGATGGTGGTGTGGGGAATTGCAGTGATCAACTAGAAACTCGTTGACTATCTTCATTTAGCCTTCTTTGTTTCTTGAGAATCATGTGGGGAGGATGACCTTGCACTCTTTAAGCAGTAGGGCGTCTCACGATAACCCACCGGTGAATGTCTCATCATAAGTGATTGTGAGGGATACAAAGAGCATTAGTTTGATGTACGAACATGGTTAATAGACATATGTAGTATGTATCAAAAACAGGAAGGCATGTCATTATCAAAGGTATAATGTGTAAAGTAGCAGATGCAATTTAACAAAATTGGAAGCAATACAAGCTAGACACCATATGCAACATGCAACCACATTTTAGTGTGAAGTTAAAGCAAGCACACAGGATGGTTGTGTGTGGCAATTGAGATCATCAAGCTGCGAGCTCGTTCTTGTCTCCAGCTGCGACCTTGCACCCATTAAAGGCTGAAAGCAGCTTAGTGCTTGTCTTGAATTACCTGGGCGACTTGTCTTTTCTTTTACGCATTCATCAACCTTTGCGTCAGTCTGAAATACCCATGCATAAAAAACAATAGTGTGAGTATGGGTGAAGTGTGTGCACAATTAATGCAGTGTAAAGGTAGCGGATAGCAGTCGGTGAGAAATAAATGGCGGAGACATATGATAGCTCTACAACATGCATGGCACACTAAATTACTACAGATTCTATGAAAATAACGATCATTGAAAGCAAATAGGTCGATCCATTTTTACTGCACCATCCGATGTACAAAGAATGGGCAGATCGCCTTCATCTACCTCCGGCCGGTCGGTGTTGTGATCTTCCTCGAAACGCCGGCGACCATCGGCCCGATATTCCTCCCTGCCTGCGCCCTCCCTCGACCTCACCGCCGCCGTGCTTGCGCCCCGACCATCCATTCAAGCCCTGCCAACCTCGGATCGGGTGCAAGCAGCTCTGCGCCCGCTTCCCGAAACGAGCGGACTAGGTGCTCCGTGCGCCCTAAGCGGGTCTGCTTCTTTTAATTGCGGTTCGTGACCTGAATTGAAATCGGTAGACTCTTGACCTCTAGCAAAGGTGAAATAGTAAAGGGAGAAACCTTGTGCATTTAGTATCATGAAGAAGATCACGATGAAAGCGCTCAACTAGTTTCTTTAGTGGGATGAATACGGTGTGGCGGAGCGTAAGATTTGCCGAATAAGGAAGAGGTACCTCTTTACGCTGCGATCTTGTGTCCTCCTACATTTTCCGGCGATCTTCTTGTTGTTTGAAACCAGAAGTTGTGGAGGGCAGTGCAGCCTTGGGCGAACCCATGGCCAAGTTGTTGAGTGTGGTGCGGTGGCCGTCATCGGCGGCGGGGAAGCAGATCCGGCGGCGAGCAGCGGCGTGGCGAGGAACAACTCTGTGCGGTGGGCGGTTGCGATAGTGGAGCCATGCGGTGAAGCGCGCGGGGCGGCGTGGTTGGAGTGGTTACGATGCGGCTGCGTCGGCGTCGGCGTCGTTGAGGCAGCTCGCCTCGGCGATTGCTAAGTCCTTGAGGCGTTGCGGTTGCGGTTGCGTTGGATGAGGGCGTCGGGTTACCGGCTCGGCGTGATGGAGGAGGTGGCGGTGGATTGGCGCTATGGGGTGGAGGGCGGACCAATGGAGGCTGGGGTTTGCGGCTGGTGGAAGGTGTTTTTGCGCCCACGGAGTATGAATGGGGAAGCGGAGGGCGGAGAACTAAGGGGAACAATGTTCGGTTTGAGGCAGCGCTTGTTTGAAATTTAGGGAAGTTACAAACTTTGCCCCATCTAAAATTCGGACATATTGCGGGTTGGGGTAGAGACAGTCATGTCGGTGTCCCAAATGTGGGCGGGATAGATTTGGCGGCGCATGGGTGTTTAAGCGCCCATGGCGTATGAATGCTTCTCGGGCGGTTGAGGCTGGCGTCTTGGTGAAGTTACAAACCTACGGTTTAGACCTTTGGACATCGAGCCGATAGGCTACGGGCAAGTCAGGACAATAATTTCCTACCACCAAAACATTAGTCTCATGCGGTTTGGGTGACGGAGGCCTATTTGGTGCTTCGTTCAATATTTGGGAAGCGAAGCATTAACGTTTCGGTTCTCTTGAATTGAACTTTCAGGATTTGTCAAACTTCACAAATCTTTACTCTTGAAAATCCTAAAGCTACGATTATTTTGGAATGGAGGGTACATTTGAATATACATTGTACAGTATATATTAAAAATATGCAACTTACCTCAGTTCATGCATGGTTCGAGATATAATCTCCTTGGTTGCAAAAAAAAGTTAGATATGTGTATGAATATATATAGCATGTTCAAACTCACAACAAAGCTTGATGCCCCCTTTTACATCTGATTTACAAATGCGATTATCTCAGGTTCAAATAGATGAATGCACTTCCTATGAATTCGAATCTTCGAAACCCCCTTTATGTTGAATTCAGCATGTATTCTATTTCATAGCTAGCAATTTGGAATGTATCCATGCAAGTGACAAATGTATAAAATGCTTCACACCAACAACATGGAGTGCACTAATTAATGTTTATATATGAATTGCAAAAGCATCCATTGCCTGTATTTCAAACCGCTCTCACTCTATGGATCGATAATATGAAATAAACACATGCACATGCTAGAATTCAATAGAGTATGGGTGTCGATAGACTGATTTTAGTCCATACGCAATTTGCAAAATTCATGATCTCATCCAAAATAATAATGCCATTTATATTTTAATTTAATCGTAGAACCGCCTTTTACGTAGATGCACTATGCCTCGCCCGTTCTCACAGAGCGTTATATATCTCTCTATCTAGCATAAGTGCACACACTTTATATGCATCGGCATTTCTCTTTCACACATGCTCACAATCTCTCTCGAGGGTGTCAGCGGTGTCTCACGCACACTATTTCTCTCACATGCATATATACACATGCACGATCTCTACTAGCGCTCTATCGCACATATATGTGCCCTCGTGTCTCCAGGCCGCACATTATCTTTAGGCCTCTCTACTTTTTTGCCCCCCTACACACCTCTCTCTTAGTAGTTGGCGAGATATGATTTCATCATATCGTCATTGATAGAGATATCCCTGGTTGTTAGGCTGGATAGTATCTGAGGCAAAGTTTTACCCTAGTTGGATCGGACCCTTGCGGTTGAAGAAAGAGCCTACTCCTCGTCTTGTATATTAGTGATAGGGGTGTGTACAAAGTACGTGAATACCGAGGCATTGTCGTGTGTGTATACTATCGACGAACTAGCCCCCAAACTTGTATAACATACTAAGGGCCTAGGGTTACAAATCATATATAGTCGGCTTATCACCGGTGGGGATAGAGTCCTCAGCGACTCTGGTAACCGTGTTGTATGCGGAGTCCTCCACATGGGTCTTCGTATAACATCTCGGTCCAACCTATATGTGGCGTAGGATGGAACCGACCCATGAGTCTTGATGTTGACCCACCACAACTAGAAATGATGTGCCTACCACACACACACACGCAATGGGCCACTAAGAAAATAAGCATATACAATAGTACAACGGTATATAGCTCATGATATGTGTCCATATTTTGTTGATGACAGCAGCGGACTTTGCATTTGATCGTGCTCCGTATTTTGTTGGCGACACTTACGGTCATTGTATTTGAAGCGAAAGCACGATATAGTCCTTGGACTTGAGAATAAGCTCATCACGGTCACCACATACATTTTGTCGTGCTAACCAACATGTGGTTGGATGGTTAGAGGACGATGGTTTCTCTAGCCTACCAAGGTTAAAGTCCGGTGCTCGCATTTATCTTGTGTTAATTTCAGAATTTTCCGGCGATGTCGTTCGATTGGGAGGAGGCGTTCCACTCGACTCTGAGGCACCTATGGTGACTTCGTAAAATCTCAAGATCATATATCTGGCCCACTCTCTCGAAGGTGCTCATAGGGGTAGGGTTGGCGTGTGTGCGCTTATAGCGGTGAGTGCTTTGCGGCGTATATATGAGCCCTTGCGTCTATACCGTGTTAAACAAATACATGTCATGATTATCGATCCTTGGCTCATCGTACAACTCCGTATTATGTTGATGACACAATCAATTGACCGGTCAAACGTTCCATGCGGCGCAACTAGTGTTGCACCATCGGGGAGGCGTAACCAGTGGGGCCACACTGTCAGCCGTATATGAAAGAAAGAAATGGTAGTTTGAGTGCATCTTTGTGTTAATAAAATAGGAGTACATTTTAGGGTGATCATCGGTCCTTTGGCTCACCATACAGCTCCGTAATTTGTTGATAACACGATCGATTGACGATCAAGCGGTCCACATTCAGCAGCACACATTACCATAGGGCCCACCGTCGTAGCGTATATGAAGGACATAAATGGTAATAAATTAGTGGTCGGTGGGTATTGAAGTCGTGAGACCTACGGTTGGCGATCACCGGCGGTTGAGGCGTTCATTGGGCGGTGGGGTGGGGATCCCGGAAAAAGCTTCGGTGTGGGGGGCTAGAGGATGGCGGTGTGGCGGCGGATGGCGAGGAAGTGGTTTGGGGAGGAGTGGGCGGCATGGCGCGGGGCTGGTGATTCGCCCGATGGTGGTTGGCGGCTCGGGGGTGGGTGTGGTTGATGATAATCTGGAGGCCCTTGATTTCGTATCCAGCGGCTGGAAAATCTAATGAATAGAGATGAAAAAGTCGATCGGTGACATGTAGCCTCACCCCGCGTACACATGCGCGCCGCATAGAACACGCGCATGTAGGCATGCAACAACGACGCGTACACATAGCGTACCTGCGCGCATGCTGCCATGCAACAACGACGCGTACACATGCACTCACGAACACTGCGCGTATGCGCACCCATGCATGCAACACTGAAGCGTGCCCTTGCATACGCAACACTTTCGCCGCTGCATGCACACAGCACGACGTAAGACACACGCTCAACCTATCGTGCATGCACCCTTTGCTAAGGACATGGATTATTACGGGTATTAATCAATCTTATCGTGATAAGCGAGAACATTGATGTTTGCAGCGGTCTTTATGAATCTGGCGTGTCGAGCGGGCTATCAACATAGTAGGCTTATCTACATGAAAAGATGGCGTCACACTCAATGAACAATCATCGGTTTATGAAATGCCGCTTCGACCGCCTGGCCACAAAGGTTCCTCTGTGTCGCTGCCTGCGTTGGGTCAGCGACATGCGGCCATGCACCCAAAAACCCTGCGTCGGTGGAAGAATGGTAGCGGTGTCCTAGGTCGAGTCGGGCGCCACTCGCGCACGCCCGGCTGAACTGCGCCTCGTGCTGCATTCAAAGCGCCTCCATGAAACCGCGTGTGGAAGCCGAGAAACCCCCTCACGGACACCGCGTCCGTTCATGATCGGGCGGCGTTAAGCATAGCGCCGCCGAGCTCCTCCGTCCGCCGTCTATTTAATCTCCTATTTAAGCGAGGCCAAGCGCGGCCAAGAATCGCACACCTCCGCGCTCCCTATCTCCTCCACCATTTTGTCCACTCTTACAATGGCTTCACGAAAGTAGTTATTCCGCATCCAAGCGGCTGGGTAGCCCGCCGGATCTGAGCTATGCAGCTCGCTGATCCACCTCCCTCCCTTGCCAAGCGGAGCGGTTGCGCCCCAAGCGGTGCGCGGTTCATCAACTTCGCCGCTCGGGCCAGCTCGGCGAGGCGGCGCCGCAGGCGTCGTTCTGCCGTCACGCCCGCTGCCTCATACCCGCGTCTCCCATTTCTATGGCCGAACTCCCATGCGGTGGCGCGCCATGCCAGCAGCGGCGAAGCGGGTCGCGGAGAAGCGGCGAGTCGGTGGCCAGCGCCTCGCGTCCGCCGCCATCATTGAGAAAGTAGAACAAAGGAGGCGCCGCGCTTGGGTCCCATGAAAGCCACCGGAGCGGCGCCCGGCATACACTGGCAGGTGTCTTGCGGATCCTTTTGTTGCGAGGACCTTCGTCGACCCCGCATGGGCTCCACGAAGAGGGAATGTTAGGATGAACTCGAGCGGTGCGGCCATGGAAAGTAGTGGCGATGATGAACTCGAACCGGTGCGGCCACCATCATCTTCGGCACCAGCCAATGATATCAATTGGGCATTGGGGAAGCGAGCCGTCCTGCGCTGCTGAAGCATATACCTCCGGGGCTCCGGCAGTCCGATGATCGTGCTACGGACATGAGGAACACAAATCGTCGGTGGCGACCATTTAGGCCAGGTATTATATACTGTCTTTGTCGAGAACTAACACCGCGTAGTTCATTGGAATGTAATGAAATCCGTCATGTTTGTATGAAAATCCGGTATTTTATATGATTTCCGTCGTTGTTTATATGAAATATCAGTTTGTCTACGTGTTTGCGTGAATTTCGTCCGGTTGGTTGAGTTCTTTGTCATAATGTGTGCGGCTACGGTTGGATGGCGTAATTTCTTGGTCGTCGGTCGGTCTGCTGAGGCGGCTCGAGGCGGCGTTAATGGGACAAAAAACACAGCTCGTCGAGCTCGTCTCCAACGTCTTGTATTTGGAGGATGCATGATAGCATGAGCACCGAGCCATTCCTCGTTCATTGGTGGCAAAGGCACCGATGGACAAAAAGATCGCCAATAGTTTGGCTACCGGGCAAGATCAAACAGCCCCTCCCAACAGATTCAAATCCCTCGTTAGCCGTGGAATTTTGCCATGTGTTGTTTTCATGGACTAGCAAGATGCCCGTGCATTGCGGAACATCAAGATGCATTTTTTACAAACTCCGCATTCATGCAAGGGATAATTAATGTTCCTTTGCTAGTACCACGAGGCAAACACCATTTATATTGCATCGATTAGTGTTAGTGGTCTTGTATATCTGTTGAGGAGGAGGTGGGCGTGGTGGTGGTGAGTGGTCGGATTGGGCGGAGGCATGGGGATGGGCGGCGCATTATGTCTAGATTTGTATCTCTCTCACACACACCGGCGTGGGTGGGGGCGTGCCTGAAGAGAAGGTGCATGCGGCCTTGCGTACTCCGTCTCTTTCCCAACCACACCAGCGGGTACGGTGGAGCTCATTTACGTATGAAAAAGGCAGCCACGTGGTAATTTGGCACGTGTCTTGGTTGTCCACTTGGTGGAGGAGGATCGTCTACCCGGTGAACAAACAAATTGCGACTTGGCGTTATGTTAAATTAAAAAGAGGCAAACCATGTGGGGCCTACCTTAGAGGCAAGGCTCTATACTTTGGGAGTACTTTTGATGTGTCCGTCAACTCACGAGCGAGGGAGAAGCTTGCTTAGTCGCTGTCTCCCCCATACAGGCGCGGTGGCTCGCAGGATGAGGTGAAGCTTGCTTCACAGTAGTAGTAGTACTACTACTACTACATGCATGCCTTCGCCCGCTCCCTCGCCCACCTTGTGATGGCTCATGACCTGAGGAGAAAATTTTACTACTCCCTCCGTTTACTCCTCGTCCCTACTACGTATACTTTGGTTAGTACTCCCTCCATTTACTTATACAAGGCCACTATAAAAAATACATTTTGCATCTATACAAGGCCACAAATAGTAATCGAGACAAAAGTTACTACTCCCTCCTTTCCAGTTTATGGCTCAATTTCAAAATCTCTCCAACCAAGGTAGGCGGTGAATGGTGAATTAATTTCATAGTTTGCACAAGTAATTAAATACGCTCATTTTTCTCAAAGTTATGTTTACGAGGCATTAATTAGAAACGAATGCATGAATGACCACTAAATTTCCATGAACTTGTACATGCATCGGTAAGTACAATAGTGCGCTTTACTACATGGCATTTTTGCATATGTGGAGAAAGAGGCAAGGAAAAAGTGGAGAAGTGGGCTCTCATGCAAGAGCCAGCCTCTACTACATGGTGGAGCATTGGGAGAGGCACTGTATGGAGGTGGTGGGGAATCGGGAGACTCACGCCGGTCGTAGTGCCGTAGTTAAAATGATAATGGCAAGTCAAATCACGGGGCCTCACCTGTCCAGTGAGAACTTCATTGTCAAATCACACAGCCCTCGTTTGCAGCAGCCTACTCCCTCGTCTTCTCGCGTCTCTGTCGAACCGACTAGGCGGAACTGCCCCGCCGCCTACCACATGGGGAAAAGCCCGCCCTCGACTTTTAAATACAACTACATCCGCAAGAATCCAATGATATACTTTTTTGACATAGTAACTCATATTTAGTTAGTCAAATGGATGACCTAGAACTACGTGCAGGCCCTATAAACCGAGGCAGCCTAAAAATAAAAAAGCGAGATGGAGAGGTAGTTCAGCGGGTATCTTTTTAGATCAATATAGTCGGGATTCACCAAGGAGCAAAACCAAGTGGTAGGCTGCTCTGTCGTGTTGGCGTAACAACTCAAGCGAGGTCGATCCGCTGCGAAATGGCGACACTTATGAGGACCCCTTTGGCCGACATGTGGCTCATCCACCGTCTTGTTCACGTGTGATGCACCAAATTACAGTTGAACAGCGGTTGGAATTGGAGCACCCGGTCGTGGCGCGCATGATAGTAGAAAATGGCGATGAGGGTCAAATCACAAAGCCCCACCTTTCCGCATTAATTTGGAGTCTTTGGGCGGACGAAGCAACCATCATTTCACTCTAGGGTGCAAGAGCATAAAGAAAGAAAACAATGATCGTGCGGCAGCTACCTAGGGCACCCTAGGGTAGGGGTCTCCACTCTGGATCCTTTTTTAAAGCGCCTCCACTACAAATCGGCTTCTCCCTCGTCCTCTTGAAGAAAACCGATGATGAGTGCGGCGGTAGGGTTTGTAGGAGTACTACGGCATGCGGGGCCACGTCGTAGTAAATGGGTTTAGTCGGCGCCTTAAATATGTGTGGGCGCTTGGTTTTACGAGCGAGGCAGCATTTTGGGTTCGGGGACGGTGGAGATATAATCGTACAAAAATTGTGGGCGTGGGTTCGACGAAGGAAATGATGCATGGGCCCTGCATTTTGATATACCGGGGCAGCGTGAAATTTGCTACTCTACTCAAAACTAGTAAGGTACACATGTATTGAGCATGAGATTTGAAACCAAATTATGAATAAATACACACTATAGCATGTAAAGCTTTGAGTCATATATGCATGATGTAGATGTTCTTTTAGTTCTTATAGTTCATCTCATTCAAAATCAATTAGTTTTATAAAAATGTTAAGATTCATGGGGTTGTGCATTGTAAATCATAAAGTAAAAAACAAATAATGGCAATTCATTTAGAAAAAATAATCAATTATGATCTGAAGATTCTAGAACAAAGGAGAAGTGCTTGTGTTTTGAGGTTTGTGCATTATGCTTAAGTTCAACCATGGAGTCTTCTAAATTGTACATGTGGCAGATCTGGTGGAATGTTGATGATATCCAATGGCCGATGGTGCTCGGATTTTCCTATCTACTGCACTTTCGGGTTAGCTTCATCCAGCGACCATCTTTCAAAGTTATTGGCACACTATATAGTTCTTGTGCCATAGTTGCATGTTTTGGAAAAAAACTACTAGTGGGTTGTACTATCTATTTAGGAATAGAAGATGTATACATGGAAGTTGTAGGGAAAGAGATGACATGGAGCATCTCAATTCCTATAGTAGGGATTGGAAAAGAGATGTCATTTGGTTCACATCATAGGAACTTTTCTATTGAATCTAGAGATGACATGTATCTCAATTCCTATGAGGAGGGATTAGAAAAGAGATGTAATTTGGTTCATATCATAGGAACTTTTCTATTGAATATCGCTAATGTTTATTTTCCTTTGAAATTAAGGGAGTATAGGAATCCATTCATATGAACCAAGTGGCTCTAAAGCTATAGAAATGATATCATGTTTATTTCCTTTGAAATGTGGAGTATATGAATCTATTCCTATGAACCAATTGGCTCTAAAGGAAAAAATCCTATAAAAATCATATCATATAGAGTTCCTATGATATTCCTCGACACTAAAGGATGCTTGAAATTGCTGCGGGTGATACGATGGTCTTTCTTTGTAGACTCCTCACCCATCTTTATAGTTACCTCTCGAAGATGAATGAAATGATATATCTGAGGGTATTCTACATGTGCAATTTGGTACACGGCTTCGGTAAAAGTTTGCGAGGTTGAATTTTCAATAAAGCTATATACCTTGCATTTGACGGAGGAGCATCGACAGTTGCTAACACTCACGTGGAAGATTTGTGTGTAGGAGGAGTGGCTGTTACTGTTAAATGACATGGCAAAGCCCGACCTTTGTCGGATGCCGATCTAACGGTTCTTCTGGCGTTAAATCGGGAAAAGGCTTGTGGCGAGCGTTTGTCGGATAATGATTCGGACACATGCATTGCATTGATCGTGCCCCCTCTCTCTCACGCACGCACCCTCACAGTCACGACTCTCCGAGTCCTCTCGCAGACTTCTTGCGTCGCACCCCCGTCTATCTGCGGTGGGCGTCACACATATGTGCTCTTCACACCTACCCTCGAGAACTTCTAAAAAACAAAAGGCGGCGCACATTTTATTTTAGCTCACGCGTCACACACTTATACTATTACTCTTGCGGCAAACGTTCTTTGGGCATAGTATATTGTACTCTCACGAAGAGAAGCGGTGCCGCATACGCACTAGTTCTCTCACACCCACTCATGGTACACGTAGGGGCGCATTTTTTGAAGCTGGTTCAACAAAATCACTCCACTATATATAAGCGAGGAGCCTTAGGGCTTGCTTTACTAGGGTTCCTCTCGTTCACTCTCTCATGCTCTCGGATCTAAGCAAGACATAGGTGGCCACACTCTCTCTCAGCTCACGGCTGGTCACAAATCGGCGGACAACCTCGACGGGGCAGGGGTGTAGGTGCATCGTTCACTTATTTGTCGTCGGCGGCGAGGAGAGACCAACGGCTGCCCTTGCGTCGATCGGCGGCCGTGCCGTTCTCTCAGGCGCCCGGCTCGGGAGGCCTCGACCCCTTCTTCCTCCCTGCGGTATTGTGGCCAAGATCACGGCCTCCAGCGCCGTCTTTGCCACATCTTGATGACCCTCGGTATATATTCCTTGAAACCTGCCTTGCTCTACTACCCAGCTCCTTCGTGTGGATCCTTTTCTACTTCCGTCCGCTGTTCCAAAGCCACCTAGACTTTCTATTATTAGAAGTAAAGCTAGTTCATCTGATCGACTCAAAGCGTTGGTTCAAGCAGGGAAGAAAGTGGGAAAGCTGTAGCATGAATCTAGGACTTGGTTCTAAGAGAAGCGGGGAAAGTAGTAATATTGTCCTTTGTTTAAATAACCGTATTTCATATTTGCGCAAACAGGGATATACGTCTCCGTGTCGTTTCTATCCAGCGCAATCAAAAGCACACACCTCAATTTTAGTACAAGCTGCATAAAATGAGATGGCTATCCCCGTTGCCGTCGTCTAACCTCCCGTCTTCAAGGTATCCCTACATTGGTAGTAGTAACTAAGGTAGAATGACCAACACAATCTAAAGAAGCTGATTAAATGCGTTTTACTTCGATTGCGTGCGAGGGACGAGTAAAACAACTACATCCTAGTCCGGAATGCACTTTCTACAGTTCATCCATGGACCGAGGACTAGGCAGCACGGCTGCCGGCGGTTTTTGGACGGTCTTGCGGACAAGAGGCATTGTGGTCTGCTTTTTCGCAAATAGCGGTGCTTAAATTTAGTGGAATGCACAAGCATTTCAGCTGGTCGATTACCTTTGCATGGTTCGAGTTCAGCATTCGGTGAGACCACAATTATAATTGGTTATTACGGAATGAGAGAACCTAACCTGGATGGTGGCAACAAGAAAAAACCAGAGTGAACTCCGGAAATTTAAGCTGCCGGGAATCTTTGCTCGGAAGAAGCCTTTTGCTTGTTTTTCCTGATTTGTAAACCTTCTCACAACTTTGTCTTTTCTTTGTGAACTAGTATATGTTTGTTATGTTCTATGAATCCTTGAGATGTATAAAATTTCTTAACTTATGCTTTTCAAGTTTTTATGAAGACAAGTTTAATGTGAGTGTTCCACATGGTATTTGGACTAGCGTGTGAACATTTGGAATTTATTACATTGTGGCCTCAATTAACTGCATGAACCACTATAACAAGATACATAGTTGCTTATATGTCAGGATAACAGATTGTTGATTGTTAGCTGGTCGATAGCCTAGTGTTGAAGCGAGCTGAGCCAATGTGCGTGTTTTGCTGGCTGCTTACAAGTGGGGTAGCACCAACAGTGTTTACAAGTACTTATGTATCGTCGGTAGCATGGTTCTCGAGCAGTGCTCTATTTCATCAAAACACACCTTTGCTTTCGTATGATAAACCGTGACAACTTATGTCTTACCATGCCATATTCATGAAAAAACTAGTGAGGACGCATATGTTTGGCAACAATTACGATGGTTCTCACATGATTCACGAGCACACAAAAGTAGCAGCGGTTCCCATAGGCAGTTCAAGCAGTACTAGCCCGGAGAAGTCGATATGAGCAAGGTTGGATAATTAGACACAATCAAACTACTATTAAACACTAGCTGGGGCAACTATTTCATGCCTCGATCTAATTTGGGCTGGACACAAGACGGACCTTGCCATGAACATCATCGAGGATGTCCCACAGCAGCTCAATCCTGTGAACCTTGATGAATACAACCTTGTGGCCTTGCCACTGATAAACTTGTTTGTGGAGGCATGCCACATCATCTTCCTGCGTAAGCTTGACAAGAATAGTATGCCTCACAAACGAAGGAGTAGCTTTGAACTTCTTGTGCTTCAATACACCCTGGACAACACGCCTGACAACAGTGAGGCTGGTATACAACTCTTCATTGGTATAACGCAAATGGCTTCCAGGATCCAACAGCCTAAGAACTCTGTTTTCCCGGTCGTATATTCAGGTCGTCCGCCTCATAGCGAGTGACATGTACAACCACACAATCCTTATGCGCATCGGGCTCTAATTGAAGCGAAACAAATTCTGAATTACTTTTTAGTATAAGAAACACAAGTTATTTAAACCACTATGTATAGCATGGCATGAAGCTAATAAAATTTTGCATTATTAATCACCACATACTTCCTTTTCTAAAAAATCACCACATACTTAGATGAAAAACCACAATCGAGATCGGCAAGAAGAAATCACCTTGGGCAGCTCAGCGGGGGGACACATCCTCGAAGGGGAAAACTGCTCCTGCGGTGCCACGAGGCTGTAACCTCAAGCAGGCGTTGACCATCTCGGTAGTGGCCGTGGCGTATCTGGGGTCAGCTCGGTGGTTGCCTCCATCTTCTTGGAGCTCTCTGTCTCGTGGGGATCAGCCTCCGCGTCTGCTCCAATATCGGCAGATCTTTGCACAGTTCTCCTTGGTCCATCATGGCCCAGTGAATACTAGGAGACCCTTGAAAGGAAAACACAATCTCAATGACAATGAAACAAAAAAGAGAGTGAGGATCGGTTCTTGCTTTGCAAAAGTTCTTTTTTTCTCGAGCGAAAATATACCAACATCACGGATCCGCTTACCTTCCCTTCGTTCGGAGAGAAAACGTTGGCGGATGTGAGTGTTGCCTTTCTTGAAGGCGGTGAGGAGAAGGGATTCAGCGAAGAGTGAAATGATGGTTTCTTCGTCCGTCAAACTTAGACTGCGGGGAGGTGGGGTTTTGTGATCTGACTGCTCGTTCTTGCCGTGCTTCTGACGGGGTGACTCTCCTTTGCATCTGCCTTCTAATTTGGTGGATGGCATTTGGGCCCTTGCGCTGCATGGCCCGCATGTCGGTGAACAAAAGTATACGGACATTCGATGGGGAGATGTTTCAATGACCTAGGAGGAGCCATAAGCGGTAGAGTGTCTCCTTTGTACTAGTAGTAATTGTTTTTCTAGGTAGCTGTAGAGTGTCTCCTTTGTACTAGTAGTAATTGTTTCTCTGGTCCCAAGACAAAACAGCCCATCCACACTAGTAAATAGTAAAATCAATTCAAAAGCCCATATATTTCTTGAATGAGGCGCTACCCACACCCAGCACACCCCCCAAAAAACCTGGGTGCTCTTCTTCCTCCTCGCTCCCACCCACCTCCCGTCATTTCGCTCCTCGTACCCCAAATTCCTCACCTCACTCCTCTGAAAACCCAGCTCCCTTCTTCCTCCTCCTCTGAAAACCCCAGCTCCCTTCTTCTTCGCTACTTTTCTACAACTAGGCTCGTCATTAGTTACTCTGCTCAAATCCGTGGCCAGCGCGGCATCCCTCGAGAAAATGGGTCGGCTGACCCCAGCGCCAAGAAGATGAGGCTCCCTTCATGGTGGCCTTTGTGTAGATCCCGCACCCGGCAGCGATGGGGAAGCGGCGACCCGCCCCCACGGATCCAGGAACCGTAGAATCTCGGGTGGACGCATCAGCGATCTCCGGACGCGCCGTCCTTGGGAGATCATCTCGCTTCTCCCCACCAAGGATTGCTGCCCACCCAAGTCCTCTCAATTCGGTGGCGCCCTCTATGGCAAGCCGTGCCCTTAATCTCGTATGTCGTCGGCTATCTCTCTTCAATGATTTTGAAATCCCAGAGCCATCATCTCCTCCCACGGGGCTCCGTTCAAAGCCTCTGCATCCCGTCATGCTACATGAGCAAGCATACCATGCCCCTGCAGTGGGCCTTTGGCTGAAATCCCTGAATTCACAGAACTACAGCTGCTTGAGTTCTACTATTCCCTGAAATCACATACCACATACGAATCGATGAACTTGTGCCCTCGGCACCGATGTCCATCTCGCGGTTTCCTCCTCTCTCCACACCGCCACCTTTGCTGTTGTGCTACCTACCGAGACAATCTGGTACTAAACCTTCAACTCCCATTTCTCAAAAACTTTCACTTGTGTGGGTTCGTATATCGGAGGCCTCATTGCACAACATCATCCACTCGTGTTGCCTCTTATTGGAGTGCTTGGTGCTTGTTTTCACAGTTAGAATCGGTTGTCTCCAAATAAAATCGCCTAACCTTGTAAATTGGAATTTCTTTTGACGGAAGGCAGCTCATCATCAAGATGCCCCTTCACTTCAAAGGTTGATCCTTGATTCTAGTTATTCACCGTTGCAAATAACCGTCCTCTCTGCGCCTAAGCTGGAGACCTTGGGTGTAATACATGATCTCTGTGCTCATTTCAATATGGTGTTTGGCTCCATAGTTCTTGGTACTTTATATTATCATCTACACTTGTAACCATAAGCTGCATTTTAAATTTCTGCGCATAATTTATATATCATCTTGGAGTACATTTTGTACTAATATTATGTTCTATGCTCAATGAAGAGTTTCTCCATGGATGGCCTATCAATGGTGCTGGATTATGCTCAAGATCTTATATATCCAAATGAATAGTTTTGATCTGAACAAGATTATTGGCTTGCTGCAATGCTTTCCATGTCTAGAGAAGTTGTATATAAAGGTGATAATTTCACGCACATTGGAAGCCCATATAGTGTACTAGAATTAACCGTTCAGCTGTTGCTCTTTCGACACTCTTCTTTTAGACCTTAACTGTTTTCAATCTTCATGTATATTTAGGCAACATGGCGGGTAAGAAAGTTATAACCAATCGGTGGATTAAGTAAGCATCGGGATTTTCTCACTTCTCATGAGATTCGATTGAAGACAATAACGCTAGAACGATATGTAGCCAACCGTGCAAACACAAGATTTGTCACATTCTTCCTGCTGAATCGAGGTTACTATTGTCCATCGGGCTTAAGTTTATCAGCAGCATGGTTTTGACGGATGGGTATGTCGAAGAGCAAAAAAGGAGTTTCAGGTGGGCAAAAGAGCTTACGAGCATGCGGGCTTCTATTTACAACATATTGTGGTCATAATCCGATAAATTTTATGACCGGGATGTTCATTCTATGGACTGACCGATCCATTTGATTGTGACTGCGAAAACAGTGCTGGAGTTAGATGTTGTTGCCCTTTTCAATCTGGTTTTTTGTAAACACGATGAACAATTAACCCTCGTGCTTTTATGCAGTTTGTAGCTGGAGTTAGATGTTCCTGCCCTTTTCAACTCGGCTGTGACTGTCATATTTTCTTTGAAACAAGGCAAATGGCTTGCCATTCATTTAATTTATAGTGAAATGTTGTAACAAATCCCAACCAAGGAAATAACATCACTCTGCCGGCTGCTTGAGCTCCTTGTGCATTCTGAAGCCAAGTGATTAGCCCCACCAGCACCCACAAACTTATTTCGAACTAGCACATCAAATGGGCTGTAAATTTTCATAGGAAAGGCTGCATGACCGTGACAGATTTGGATTCTGACAGTTGGGACCCGCGAGGAAATAGCCTATCCAAGGTGGTGTCGACTTACTAGCTAGTCAACAAACAATTCTGCCTACCTGCCGTTGGATTGACATCCAACATCTGTCGTGTATCTTCTATCTCTTGTCTTCCTCTTCCTCCAGCCGCCCAAACCAAACCACCCCGTCGGCTCCGCCTGCTCCTACCTCCCATGGCTAGCTGCGCCTCCGCCGCCCTACCGTACGTACCACCCAATGTTGGCCAGTCCCTCCCTCTATTCCCCCACACGTCCTGTTATTCTCCGGCGACGTTAGCCCCAACACGCACCGCCCGAACAGATCAACCCTCGTACTCCCCTCACTTGCGGCTGGACGGCGCATGTTCAGCGGCTCTGTTAGTTCCGTCGAGAGGCCTCGTCGTCGTCCTCCGCCTTGCGGCCTTGGTTTGCTTGTTGTGTGCGGTGCACCGCCCTCTTGCGTTGTCAATGTCGTCAACAACCCAGATGAACAAGGAGATGACTGTATTTGGAGAGGATGCGGTAGGGACCCACCAGCGTCATGGCGATGCGCAAGCAAGTGCCTCTATAGTACAAGCCCAAAATATGGTTCCTCCTAATGGTTGGACATCGGGGCTCACGCCATTGTCAACGTAGTCAATAAGCGAGAGAATTACACTCTGACGGTGACACGGGGACCCGACAAGTCGCGCAGTTTTTTTAGGAACAAGCGGTTGTTATTTATACTAGTTTTAGCGACGGATCGAGGGTAACAACGGGGCTGTGCGAGGGCTGTGGCCCTTCTAGGCGAGGTTTATTTATGTTTACCACATCATGAGCCCAGTTGTGTTTTTCTTGCTGAAAATGGCTAGCCAGTTCTATTTTTTAAAGAAATACCCAAACAAGGCCTACTTGCTTTATCGGCCTCTTTGGTTGCAAATCTTTCAAGGCGAGGAGAGTTTCATTCGGTTTGCCCGAAATGGGCTGTACATTTTAAAACACATCAAACCGGGAATTAGTTTCAATTTTTTCATTACAAGATCTTAAATTCCATTGATTTTGTCGTGGACAATTATTTGGATTTTATATTTATATAAATTATTTTCAAATAGTTTGAATGTGAATCGATATTTCTGGATTAAAAACAGTTGACCGCACCTAAATATGCAAAATTTAGTATACTTTTTAACCGTGGCCACAATATGGGGTGTAATGCTAACAAAAGAAGATGGGCTCCAAAAAATTCTTAGAATTAGCAAATGGGCTGTACATTATTAGAAATAATGGCGGATGGGCTGTATGTTGTTTTCCACAGTTTGAGGCTGACTTGTGCGTACTACAGGTTGCGCGTATGCTTTCATAAAAAAGGTTGGCCTTGCATACAGCATACTGTCAACTTAGTGAACACTGCGAGGCATTGACTATTGGATGTCCGTCCAATGGCTGCCGTGCTTCTTTAATCTCTGCTCTTCATGCTCCAGCTGCTCAAACAAGCGCCGGTGGGACTGCCTGCTCCCTCCTCCATGACGGCTATGCTGCCAGCGCAGTCTCCTGACCCCACCGTACTCCCATCCTGGCCTAGCCATCCCTCTACTCACCCACATGCTGTTATTCTCCGGCGACGGCAGACGAACCAGTAAACCCTCGTACTCCTCCGCGTGGGAAACAACAACTTAGTATTCCCTGGCTCCGTGTAGTTCCCTTCCTAGACCTCGCCGTGGTCCACCGCCCTGGTGCTCTCGGCGCGGCCTGGTCAGCGTGGTCAATGAGCGACATCCATCGGAAGTGGGTATGTCGTGGAGAGGCTGACAGCTGGGTCCTGACGGCCGCGCAGAAATGCCTCCTTATTAAGCGCAAAATAATGATTCCTCCACCTGACAGCTAGGACCCACAGGAAGGGCCTCTGTATTTCGTGAAAAAAACGTTCCCCCCGATGACAGGTCGGACCCACCAGCTATATCTTCGCACGCAAGGAAGTGCCTCCTTATTACGCCCAAAAAAATGAATACCCCCACCTAGGCTGGGACCCACCATATTGTTGCGCTGACTTGAGGGCCTACTAAGTTGGCGGGGCGGAGGGCTTTGTCAATTTACTCAATACTCCGATGACCGTATGATGTTCATCCATGACCATAGTGCTTCTTCAACCTCGGTCTTCTTGCTCCGGCCGTCCAAAGCAGCGTCGGTCGTATGCTTTGCTCCTTCCTCCGTGGCGGCTGTGCTACCGTGGAGGCCTCACCGCGCCATACTACTCCCACCTTGGCGAGGCCATCCCTCCACTCACCCACACCCCTGTTATTACGCGCGATGGCAGTCTCACACCATGACCGAACGGTGGCTTCGTACTCCTCTCGCGTGGGCATCCCTGCGCGTCTTCCCGGCTCGCGTCGTCCCTTCCTAGGCCTCGCCGTCGTCCACCGCCGTGGTGCTCTCGGTGGCGTGGTCAATGTGGTCAATGACCGACTTTCATCGGAAGAAGTCTTTGTCGTGGAGAGGCTGACAGGCTGGGTCCACGGCAGCCGCAAGAAGTGCCTCCTTATTGCGGAAAATAATTATTCCTCCACGGCGGCGGAGACCCACGGACGGGCCACGGTATTTTCGAAAAAATCGTTTCCCCCATTGCTGGGACCCACGGACGAGGCCAACGTATTCATGAAAAAACGTCCCCCGCTCTCGGCTCGGACCCACGGAAAGTGCCTCCTTATTACGCACAAAAAATGAATACTCCCCGGCTAGCTGGGACCCACCTTAGTGGGAGGATGACTTAATGGGCCTACTAAGTTGTGAGGGGCGAAGGGCTTTGTCAACTTAGTCAATATGAACGATTCTAGCTCCTGTGACCGTCGATGTCCATCCAACGGCCGTAGTGCTTCTTCAACCTCTGGTCTTCTTGCTCCAGCCACCCAAAAAGCGCCCGGTCGTGCCGCATGCTCCTGCCTCCGTGGGCGGCTCTGCTGCCCTGAGGCCTCCGCCCCTACTATTCCCACCATTGGCGGGCCTGCGGCGGCGACAACCTCACACATGGCCGAACCGGTGAACCCTCATACTCCTCTCGCGGGCTTCCTTTATCGCGTCTTCCCGGCTCCACGCCGTCCCCTTCCTAGGCCTCGCCGTCGTCCACTGCCGTGGTGCTCTCCGCGCGGCATGCTCAACGTGGTCATGGAATGACTTCCATCGGAAGAGTACTATACGTGGAGAAGCTGACAGCTGGGTCCTGACGGCCTGACCTAGTTTTTTGTGATTTGCCAAGTAAGTCGCTTTGTCGAACTGTTGGGCTGCAAATCTTTCAAAGCGAGGAGAGCTTTCATTATTGCTGGTTGAGAAAATGGCCCATCGGTAATGAGAAATTGGTTGTACATTTTTAGAACACATCAAACCGGCAATTAGTTTCAAATATCTTTTTTTTCATTTCAAGATTTTAAATTACATTAATATTTATGCATGGAGAATTTGTTGGATTTTATATTGATATACATTTATTTTTAAAATCAGTTTGAATGTGAGTCGAAATTTCGGGATTAAAAACAGTTCGGACCTCACCGAAATATGCAAAATTTCGTATAATTTTTTAACCGTGGCCACAATATGGGCTGTAATGCTAACAAAAAGAATATGGGCTCCAAAAAAACCTTAAGAATTAGCAAATGGGCTGAAAATTATTAGAAATAATGGCAGATGGGTTGTATGCTGTTTTCCCCAGATTTGAGTCTTTCCTAAAAAAGGTTGGCCTTTAAGCATCATTGTTTGATGTCCATCCAACGGCCGTCATGCTTCTTCAATCTCTGCTCTTCCTGCTCCAACCGCTCAAACAAGCGTCGGCGGGACTGCCTGCTCCCTCCTCCCATGACGGCTGTCTTTGCCTTGAGCCTCACCGCCCACCGTACTCCCATCGTTGGCCTAGCCATCCCTCTACTCACCCACACTTTGTTATTCTCTGGCGGCAGAGCAGACGATAAACCCTCGTGCAGTCATACTCCCACGCGTGGAAACAAGCTGCGAGTCTTCCCTGCCTCCTGTCGTCCCCTTCCTAGGCCTCACTTGTCGTCCACGCCCGTGGTGCTCTCGGCCTGGCGTGGTCAGCGTGGTCAACGACCGACTTCCATTAGAAGAGTAATGTGCATGGAGGCGGCGACAGTGGGTCCTGACCGCAACAAGGAAGTGCCTCCTTATTACCGCATAAAATAATTATTCCTCCACGACGGCGGGGACCCAGCGGGCCAGGCCACCGTATCTCATGAAAAAACATTTCCCCATTGCTGGGACCGCCAGCTACACCTTCGCCGCAAGGAAGTGCGTCGAGGCAAAAAACAAAGCGATTAGCCCCTTGACTGCTGGGACCCACTAGCTACATCTTCGCGCGCAAGGAAGTGCGTCAGGGCAAAAAAAAAACGATTCGCCCCATGACTGCTGGGACCCACCAGCTACATCTTCGCATGCAAGGAAGTGCTGGCGGTCGGGACCCACCTGGTGAGCGTCGTAGCATTGTCATTCTGGTCGTGACGTGTGCGTACATCTGGTCGTTGTAGAAGCGGCGCGCGTGTCGTAGTAAGGCGCGCGCGTAGCATGTACTGCGTCGTCTGGACCAGGGTGCAAGAAGAAAAATACCGCCCGTATGTGTACATACTGGCGGGGTCTCAACGCCTACTCGCGCGCTCGTCGGCCAGGCTCATGTACATTGCTGGGTCGGAACGGAGAAACATCGTCGTCGTCTTGTTCATGGGAGGCAACATAGTGCGTCGTGTTCATGGGAGAGCAATGGAATCGTCGTGTTCATCGGGAGAGGCAGCGGAATGCGTCGTGTTCGCCGGGAGAACAGCGGCAGCGTGGAGCCAACCGGCTTGGATAGAACAGGCAATGGAAGCGAGGCTGGCGTGCCCGCTGGCGGAGAAGCGAACCTACGTTAAATGCTTGAGGTCCTGTTGATCGGGAGAGGTGTGGCGTACCACAAAAGCGGAGAAGCGGACCTCCTACGGTCAAGCAGGGGTCTGTTGATCGGGGAGGGTGTGGCGTGCCGCAAAAGCGGAAAAGCGGACCTCCTACGGTCGAAGCAGGGGTCTGTTGATTGGGAGGGTGTGGCGTACCGCAAAGCAGACGAAATAGACCTCCTCTTGTCGAAGCAGGGTCTGTTCGCCGGGAGGGTGTGGCGTGCATAAGCAGGACCCCACGGGATCTGTTCATCTCCACCGTCGACCTCCTCCGGCCTCCACGGGCTACCGTCGACCTCCTCCGGCCTCCACGGGCTCTGTTCATCCAGCCTTCACGCGTGCTACTCCACCGGCTCTTGTTCAACCACCCCTCCACCGTCTCTTTGTTCATCCAGCCCTCCACACCACGGGGTCCTGTTCAACCGCCCTCCATGGGCACCCCTCCACCGTCTCTGTTCATCAGCCCTCCACCACACCACGGTCCTGTTCATCCGAGAGCAATGCCTCCGCTCCTTTATTCATCAAACCACCCATAACGCTCACTATTCATCGAGGCAGCATCGATCGGCTTGATTAGCGATAATAGCGAAGAATCGCTGAATCGGGTTCGATTAACAGCCATCGATCGATCGCTCGGGTTCGATGTCGTAGCCTGCGATTACTGTCGCTCGGGTTCGATTAGAAACCGACGCCTCGCTCGGGTTGATTAGAAACCAACGCCTCGCACACTGCAGCAGCGTGCGTGTATGCGAGAAAGCAGCGCCGCTTCGGCCCTCGACCTCCACCGTGGCAGGGAACTCCCGAAATTTTCCTCCCCTCGCTTCTACCGGTTTTTCCATCATGGGGGCCCAAAGAATGTCATGCAGCTGCGTCTCCGGCCTGCCGGGGCGAAAGGCCCATTTTACATCATGATTTTTTGTCATAAGTAAGGCCCACCACGGCTATGAGTGTAGATGGCTCGGTGCGTATCGTGCGATTGCACGGTGATGCGTACACATCGCCGCATCTCCTTCGGAAGGTGTGGCGTCGGCTGTACCCTCTCGGTGACGACCCAGCCTATCTTGTGTACCGGGAGCATGTAGCAGACTCAATGTATGAGTATCACGCAGTGGTTACTCTGCGCACCAGTTCATCTTCCAGCACTTACATTCGTACATCCAGGAGCGGTTTCGCTTCTACCGCTTCTCAGGCTGTCTAGTTTGCTGCATTTGAGGTCCTCGTCGAGCTGCGCTATAACGAGTGCGGATCTTGAGAACCACCAGTTTCCACTACTATCCCTCCTTGCACGACAATGGTCGTGTCCGTTTTCCTATCATTGATCTGGAGTCTGATACTACTGCTAGGCACCTTTCTCGCTACATCACTGCTAGCTACCTTTTGATTCACGAGCTTTTTTCGAGAGCTGACTTCGTGCTCGCCTTTGCTTTAGCCACCACTAGGCGTTCTCTACTCCATCATCTATCACGATTTACCTTATATTCCACCCGGCTCTACCTCGCCTATTTCATCGGTTACTCCTACGAGTAGCTCGGGCACCTCGATCGTGACTCCTCTCAGTGCTCCTGCTGAGTGGGTTTCCCTTCTCGCTACCCCTGTAGCCCCGATGCTCCAGCCTCATCCAGACCTGCTCCGGAGGGAGAGCCCTCGAGGCAGCGTCGTTGTGTTACCTTTAACCCAAAGGTCTCGGTTAACATCGTCCGTTCGGGATCGAGTCGCTTGAGGGAGGACCCCACGGCACCAGTGAGCATTAGAAGCGTCGGTATCCGCGATTGTCATGTTATATGCGGATGTAGTAAATGCAGTCATGATATTCCATTCTATGTATGAGAGTAGTCGAACTTATCATGTCATTTATCTTTCATGTATGAGTCTATGTATAATTATATTGGAACCCTTTCTTATTACGCGTGTTTTCTTGATATTCCGTTTTCTTTTTGAGTTTTGTCGCTGGCTTTCCCCCACTATTTTTGGATGTTGCTCATATCGGATGCGTTATCTTGGGAAAACCAAATAATAGGATGGCGCGGGGAGGCAGCAGTAGTGCCGCTTGTGAGGATGTCCCTGTTCGCCGTTCCGCGCGACAGGCAGGGCACTCTTCCGAGCCATACGTTCCACCACCGCCTGATACTTCTCCAACGTATCTATAATATTTGATTGTTCCATGCTATTATATGTTCTGTTTTGGATGTTTAATGGGCTTTATTATACACTTTTATATTATTTTTGGGACTAACCTATTAACCGGTGGCCCAGCCCAAATTGCTGTTTTTTGCCTATTTCGGTGTTTGAAGGAAAAGGATATCAAAGCGGAGTCAAGCGGAATGAAACCAACCGGGAACATGATTTTCGGAACAAACATGATCCAGAGGACTTGGAGTGGACGTCAAGCAATCAACGAGGAGGCCATGATGCAGGGGGGCACGCCTACCCCCTGGGCACACCCTCCACCCTCGTGGGCCCCTCGTATCTCCACTGACCTACTTCTTACTCCTATATATACCTACGTACCCTGAAAACATCAGATACAGAGCAAAAACCCTATTTCCACCGCGCAACTATACATGCCCATGAGATCCCATCTTGGGGCCTTTTCGGCGCGCTCCGGGAGGGCATCGATCACGGAGGGGCTTCTACATCTACACCATAGCCTCTCTGATGATGTGAGAATAGTTTACCTCAGACCTTTGGGTCCATAGTTATTAGCTAGATGGCTTCTTCTCTCTCTTTGGATCTCAATACAAAGTTCTCCTCATTTCTCTTGGAGATCTATTCGATGTAATCTTCTTTTGCGGTGTGTTTGTCGAGATCCGATGAATTGTTGGTTTATGATCAAGATTATCTATGAACAATATTTGAATCTCCTATGAATTCTTTTATGTATGATTGGTTATCTTTGCAAGTCTCTTCGAATTAACAGTTTGGTTTGGCCTACTAGATTGATCTTTCTTGCAATGGGAGAAGTGCTTAGCTTTGGGTTCAATCTTGCGGTGCTCGATCCGATGTGATGGGAAACCACACGTATTGTATTGTTGCCATCAAGGATAAAAGATGGGGTTTATATCATATTGCATGAGTTTATCCCTCTACATCATGTCATCTTGCTTAAAGCGTTACTCCGTTCTTATGAACTTAATACTCTAGATGCATGCTGGATAGCGTTGATGTGTGGAGTAATAGTAGTAGATGCAGGCAGGAGTCGGTCTACTTGTCCCGGACGTGATGCCTATATACATGATCATACACTACAAAAAAATACACTTCCGTGATGATACGTGTTTGTCACAGTAGGCCGCGTTTTTTGTCATGCATGTACATCCATGAAAATTTATGAAAGAACCAAGATAGTCATACATCTTTGTCGTAGGGTGTTCCATGACATTACGAAAATTATCATCAGAGTGACCACTTCCATGACGATAAATCGCGGCGTCCGAAGTGCTTTTCGTCAAGGGTGACCGACACATGGCATCCACCGTAGCGGACGCCGTTAAGCTATCGGGTCGGGTTTTGGATCCGATAACCCGTTAACAGCCCGACCAATGGGGATTTTCGGTGTAAAATCATCATTGGATGGAGAAACTGCGTGTCGGCTCATCGTTGGGGCGAGATGTTTGGGCGAGAAGGCGCCTATGATCGTCGACCGTGTACGGCCCATCAAGTTTAAATGGGCGGCCCAACTAAAACCCACAAGATTTTGCGGACCATAATGGGCGGCCCGACTAAAGGCCCGAGATTTTGTGGACCATAATGGGCGGGCCCAACTAAAACCCACAAGATTACGCGGGCCATATTAGGCGGCCGGTAAAGCCCACAAGATTTTGTGTGTCATAATGGGCGGCTCGGTAAAACCCACAAAATTCTTGCGGATCATAATGGGCAAGCCCAGCTAAAGGCCACAATTTCACCGACATTAATGGGCGGCCATTTGTAAACCCACAAGATTTTGAGGACCCTAGAAGGCGGCCCATTAAGCGGCTGCCATGTTTTGAGCCAAATGCGGCCCATATTTGATCCGGTCCATTAATGGCCTGCGTTCAGACCTAATAATGGCCCATATAAGATCCGACCCGTTAAAGCTTCCCACTTTACGGGCCAAATCACGGCCGAGATCGAGTCCGACCCTTTAAGAGGCTTTGGGCTCAATTATGGCCCATATCAGATTGGCCCGTTAGCTGGGCGCTATGCTTTTGGGCCCACTTGCTAAAGCCCATTTAGTAATTGACGATATTAGTTTCGGCTGTTAAGGGCCCGTTTAACATTCGTCCCTATATTAATTTGGCTGTTAAAGCCCGTCATATAGTTGGGCCTAACTACGGCCTGGTTTGCATCGGCCTGCTTTCGCGGCGGATATCTTATTGGGCCAAACAAGGACCGAGACAACTTTGGCATGTTAAAGCCCGTGATTTGATTCGCACAATCATGGGTGGGTCCATTAAGACTCTTTGCCGGCTGTGAGCTATTAGGCACATTTCGGGCCCAACCTACTTCTCGACCTCCTAAAACCCATTGAGTTTTCTTGCGAAAAGAGGGCGGGGTTACTCGGCCTATTAAAACCGAATCTACTAGTGGGCCAGCTTGGCTGGGCCCATGATGCGGATCATACATCGTTATTGCATGGCGGCCCGATTATGTACCGTAATTTTACGGTTTGGCGGTTCTTTGCGAAGACATGATATATATATAGATAAAATAACTGCAGCATCGTGAATAAGAAAAAACCAAGACTATACAATAAATAAATTACGGACATATTACATCCTTTGGGCATCAAAGTTCGGCACTATGATATAAAGCACAAGCGGACAATGATTACATACTTTGGGCATCAAAGATGCCACGATTGCAAATAAACACGCCGAGAAAATAATATGAAAACCAACAACACTTCAATAGAGTTCAAGAAAGGATAGCCTATTTGAAACTCAGCAGCAAGCGGTGAGCAAGATGATGAGGCTGCTTGTTCAATAGTTATATCTTCCTCACTCTGAAAGATAAACAAGCGAGACGGATGACGGGTTTTGCACATAAAAGTATCAGTCTTGACAATTCATCACATTTCTTCTTGACGAATAAAGTGACACAGTTTAAAATTGCATTAACACAATATGGTATTGTTCAGGTCAAGACATGGCAGGAAATGACATTGTGAAGGGTTGGCAGCTTCGACACCAGCTGGATTACTGGATCAAGAACTCATAAGTATCAATGGTTAGTGTCTTTGTCAATTTATCCCATTTCAGATTGGCAAATAAAGAGATGGTTTAAATAATAGTAGAATGATATGACATTGTTCATAGTTAAGACATTGTAGAATTTGACATTATCTTTGTAGTGGGTAGGTTCACCACACCTTTGGATTACGGATGAAGAACGAAGCATACATGCGGTGCAAAGAAGATCACTTGCTCTGTATAGTTTAATTTACATGGTATGAAGAAGGAACTTGGTTGTACAACTGAAAACTTAAATTGAGAAGGACAAACTTTTGTTTATGTACATAATAAACTTTAAGCATGCAATTTGATGCAAACACCAAAAATAAACAGCTATTGCAGTCATGCCTAACCAACTATACACAACAAAGTTTGAAGGCTTGAGAAGGACAAACTTACATTCTTGGTGAAGACAGGCTCTATAAAGCCCTTGTCCATCTTGATGGGGGCAATTCAAGAAGTTTAGCACAGAATCTTCTTCATAAGCATTGCCTTTATTCTACATTTTGTTAAGAGTAAATATAGATGTGATAATATATGAAAAAATGGAGAATATTTAAGATAAGATGAAGAGTGATGCTACATAACCAAGTAGCTATAAATGTATGTGCCGATACGAGGCAAAAGGCACAACCAAGAGCAATGCACAGCTAAACTTCTTGATTACCAACCTTATGGTAAGAGTAAATATAGATCGATGTGTAGAAAATGGAGGCAAAGGAAAATAAGCTGCATAGTGATGGTACATGAACAACTACTGTCAATATAAGTACCGATAAAGGACATCATGTACTTACGAGAACAATGCAAAGCTAAAAAATTCATTGGCATTGGATATATTCTACACTAATGTAACCATTCATACAGATCGAGATAATTTGGGCGAACAATTGATAAGCAAGCTATCATGCATCTGCTGTCACATAATGAACCAGGAATGTATGCAAGTACAATGATCTGAGGACAACGGTACTAACAAGAGCAAAGCAGCGGGCAGCATATTTGCGATATCCTGTCGTTCTTTCAAACCGGAATTCTTCTTCGAGCAGATTTCCTGCAAAAAAGATCCGTAAGGCACATGCGGAAAAGTAGAAGTTCAAATTGTCATGTGATTTCATAGACAGTACATCATCCTGGGAATGAGACTAGTGCATGACAAGGTTTTTCCATTCAATGTCTTCTAAATTTAGCACAAGAGACTTCACCGGAAATTCGTTTATAGACTTGCCATCAAAGTGTGATTTCCTCAGGTAACGCCGATACTGCTGCAATGCTTCCTTGAAAAGCGCAAGCAAGCTTTGCTCTTCATGACTATCTAGATTGACCCTCGCCTAGTTACAACAATGTAATGTAAAACATTGATGAGTTCGATCAGCGAGAAAACGGAAAATAATAACCATGAATAATAGCACTTACGTAAGTTGGGCGGGAAGATGTGAAAATGGTGTTTGTCATCACTATAATCTTCCCATGATGGGAATATATGCACATAGTCCCTAACAACATTGAAAGAATTGTCTTTTAAACCGGGAATAAATGGAATGGGGTTCCAATCTGCAGGAATTGGCCGTCTCTGCAGTTGGGATAGGTCTTGACGGTGGACTTCTTGTACTTTTTCTGGGTGGAATTTTTACGTAGTGCGGCTGGTGCTATGGCAAATGAAATCGGTATACCTTTTCTGGAGTGCAGGTCCTATGTGGTGGGGCTAGTGGTGTGGCGGTGAAGTATGGAGTGCAGTCCTTTGGAGTCGGTCCTATGTTTTGTGTCACTGGTTGTACAGCCAATATAAGTGGGGTGTTGTCGATTTCTCCGGCACCACCACGTTTTCAAGGACTTTCTTGGTGCTCCTTGAGGTTCGGCAATCACCCTCTTCCTTTTGATGTCGATGCACAATAACAACATTTGAGTGGAAAAACATGGTATGATGGCAGATGGAATATGTATTGATAATGGATGGGCATGGCATCTCGAGTTATATGATGAGTAAACTAAGCGGATGGTGGTGCAACAAAGTAGAAGAAATGCAAGACAACATATGCAAGATCGTGCAATCAATAAAACCTTGCCAAATTAGAACATGCACCTTGATGGGTGAACAGGACAGGCCATCTTCCTTTGACTCCTCGAGGTTAGAATAGTCATTAGGATGATATTACGAACAAGAATCAACAATTGGGGGCGTCTGAGTTTCATTGCTTCGAATGGCATTCAATGCCTTGGTGCCAATTTTGTAAGTCATTGCGGTGTTCCACAATATTCTTACGATCGCGGATTCGATATTCACTTTGTAATTGCGTATAATATCTAGAACCATGAAAACATAAATAGTTGTGAGATTATCTTTGTAATGCAGATGATATTCTAATATAGAGGCGCCCTGTAAACACTTATGTGCTATCATTGGATTACGATGAGAGAGCTCATGTGTGCTGTAATATAGTGCGTGCATTTATATAATTTGGCAAGTACACACAAAAAAGGCTCGAAGTAAGGATAGGTGGCGGATGATAGGTTCATAATATCTTGTATAGAATTTATTGCCAAACCATGATAACAAGAGCACACAGACAACTAGGAAGATCATAGTGTACATAACGGTACACCACAACCACCATATATAAATCGGGAAAGTGGGCTGGCTTGAAAATACGGTGTTGTATTGCGCTAGTAATTGAAAGCCTATCGATCCGTCTGAGCCAGCTCTATCGAAGATGGTAAAGAAGAGCAAGCAGATTTTGGATAATAAAATGTTGGTTGCTTGGTGTGCCCACATGATGAACGAGGCGCATTAAGAATGCAACTCCCGGTGTATCTCGACCATTTCAGGCGGTTGGATGAAGATCCTATGTCTCCTAACCCTTCTTCTTCCTCGTCTCGATTCTTCCCTCTGAGAACACCTTGCAGACGCCCGGGACAACAACCCCCACCGCTGTGTTCCTCCATACCCCACCCCACCTGCGCCCAAACCCCCACCGCGTCGAGTTTTCTTCGTTCGGCAAGGCCCCACAACCACCGAGCCCCTTCAATCGCATGCAAGCGAACTCCGCGAGCTCTGGAAAATCGTGACCCAATTTTGAAATTTAGTCTCTGTGATTTAACAAGTGTGGAATATAAAGGGAAAACCATAAGCATTGGGAGTATAGTGTTGAGCGTGCCATGGCGGATCTGAAGGTGCAAACCGGACAAAAGCAACCGCAGCAAGATAAGAAATCGAGTAAAGCGGTGGCGATATATTTTCTTCTTTGCGATAAATAAGTTAAGCGAATCTGAAAAGTACCGCCTGCAGTGCGGCGCCGTGTCTGCATCTGCTGAGAATTTGCGGTGTTGTGGTAGCGATGGCTGTCGGCGTGGAAGAAGATCTAGGAGGGTAGATGGTGGCGGCGGGCGTGGTGGATGAGGCAGTCGTAGGAAGCGGCGCCCGGCAAGGTGGGCGGCAGCGGGGATGAAGCGAGAGGGCGGGATGCAAGGATCGGTCGAAGCGTGGATGAAGGTCGATCTCTTGTAATGGGCGGCGTCGGGTATCAGCTCCGGCATGGTGGAGGAGGGCGGTGGATGGGGTGGCGGGCGGCGCGGGCGGAGGAGGTGGGATGGAGAGGGTGTTTTGGCGCCCACAGATGCGAATGGGGAAAAAGGAGGTAGAGAGGAAGGGGAACCATGTATTGAGAACGCGCTTGTCTCCAATGCGAGAAATTTAGAAACTTAGCCCCGTTTCAAATTTCTACTACATCACAACAACATTAGTCGGTTGGGGATAGGGCGGTAATCTCGCATACACGAATATTTGCCGACAAGAGTTTGTTTTGGCGCCCACCGTGTATGAATATGAATCGGGAGGAGTCAATTTGGCCGAGGACACCTTGTGTTTTGGCACCCAGTGTATGAATCCGGTGAGGCGGTTACGTCATGTTTGGGTGAAATTACAAACCTACCCTATCAAAACCTATAGAAATCCAGCGAGATAGGCTTTGCGTGGCGAGGGATAGGCGTAGTGATTTCCATCTCGCATGATTTTGGTTTGGTGATTCTTGTGACTTTTCCGCTTCGTTCAAATTTTGCGAGTGCCGTTTACCGTGCCAACTCAATTCGAATCCGTTTGTATTCTATTTTTTTTGGCGGGATCCATTTTCAATTGGAATTACATTCTATATACATCATTTTTTATATATACTTTCATAAGCACAACACCATTTATACATAAATATGGTTTACAAATGGCATGATCTCAGATTCATAAGGTTGTATCCATCAATTTGGATTTTCAAATATTTGAAACCACTTTATGTTGAAATCCAATGTATGCATTCCTCGCTTCTTGTCTCCAATTAATGTGTGTTTCATGCGGTTTTTAACTTCTCAAACATGTATAATGTGTTTCACACATAACATATAGTGTAATCCCGTTTAGACATTAATTGCATATAAACCATGCATTGTTTGTAATTGAAGAATCTATGGATCACCAATATTGATAAACTATATAACATTACCGTGTGCCCAAATTCAAATGAATATGCATGTTTGATACACCAATTTGCGTTATGATATTATCGATGTCGTGATCTCGGTTTAAATATTTGAATCCACTTTAATCCAGATATTAAGTCTCATATAGCTATCACTCATGCTTATATAGGACTATCTCTCGGACCTATATACTTTCATCGTCTCTCGGTATCTCGTGCTACACAGTATGTCGACAATGATCTTTTATCTTAAGTAACACTTGTGGTACTCTCTCCTTGACCTTCATCACTCTATATCTCTCTAAGTATATCTAGCTCCCTGCTATGTGTCTCTAACTATGATTCTCCATGTGGAATCTCTTTATCTCACACAAACACAAAACTTTGTCTCCGGGGTCTCATTTCTCTCTACTATTCCCATGTGTGCCACTCGCACACCCCTCATCTGAGATGTCTTTCGCTCCTTAGATATGAGAACCTCGACTCTTCCTCTTCAATATCTCTTTCTCACACACAAACACAAACTCTGTCTCCCGAGGTCTCATATTTCTCCATTGTTCTCTTGTATGTCGCTCACACACCTCTCTCCCTAGAGATATCTTGCGTTCCCTCATATGTCTCTCTAGCTATCACTCTCGTTGTGAAATATCTTTCTCTATCGTAGACACAAAACTCCGTCTCTCTGGATCTCATTTCTCTCGATATCTGTTTGTATGTGACTCATGCACCTCTCTCTATCTCTCTCACACCCCAGACATAACTTGACTTGATCCACTCGACTCCTATCTCTAGCACACTAGCTAGCATCTTTATCTTTCTATTTATCTGTTTCTCCATCAACCTTCTTTCTCGCCTTCACTCTTGATTCCTATCACTTTTACATATGTTTCTATCTACATGTAGTCAAGTGCCCTCTCACACACATATAACTTCACCCTTTGAACCACCCAGCGGTCATCTCCAACACCCAAACTAGCGGATGTCCCTCTAGCTAGCACCTCCATCTCTGTATCTATCTGTAGTTTCTCCGTCAACATTTCTTTCTACTTGCAGTCTTGCTTCCTATCACCCACACTATATGTCTCTCCATACATATGCATTTATAGGTTGATCTCTTTTGCACAATCATTGCGCCTCACCCCTCTGCTCGCCATAGATGCATGCTCCAGCCACGCCACTATCTCTTAAAGACAAAAACACATGCTCAATTGTCGGGCCTTCTTCCTGCATTCTCACATGCATGCATATTGTCATACCGATCCGTCTCTCCCATGTCGTTGATCTTATGACTTATGTCTTCTTTCTTTTATCTCGATCATCTTGGCACACACACATCACGTATACATGTATACCTCTCACACATGCGTTCAAGGTCTCTATGTCTCCATACATAGTTAATTACCCTCAATCTAACGGCACATCGAATCGTTCTCCTCTTTTGTGCACATAACTTCCGCCTGGATGGGTAAAACACACACTCACATTTAACAATCTCCTTCTAGCTACCCCCCGCGCCTCTCACTCTACCCCTATATCCCCGAAACCAATAAGACCATCCCTTTGTTTAATTCCCGCCTACATATGCACCATCGATATATAGTAGTCTTCCTCGGTGTCTCTCGAACAAACACGTTCTCTCGATGTCGACTCCTCTCACCTTTACCTTCTCTTCCCTCTCTCTGGGCATTTTCTCTCTCACCCCATCGTTGGTGGCCTCTGCCATACACATCACCTCTCTATGATGAAGCCATGCACACTTAAATTACATCCGCCACAGAGGACCCATGACACACACACACACACACACACACACACATGCACGCACCCCCCACACACACACACACTAAGACTCCATCTCTCTCTCTCTCTCTCACTACTAGGGAAAAGGCTAGCAGGAGGCCTTGGGTTTTAGGTGTATCTCGGCAGCCTTGAGGTGTGGCGCTACTAATAAAGCGCTACAGCTAACACATAGCGATGGCAGCGTGCTCACCAGCCTCTTGCTACTCAAGTGTAGCAGCAGCGGCAGCTTAGTCAGGCTTCGCTCTGCTAGTAGCTCTGGCGCTTTGCCTAGGCAGCTCTCTGCTATCATGGCGCCGCTGCTAACTTTATACACTCGCTCTTGCTAATTTAAGTAGTTTTTGTTTTTTTTCGGCATATTTGTTTTGTATTTGAATAGGCTTTATAGAAGAATCTTTAGCACATAGAAATGTCATCATGATACACATACAAATGCCTCTGAGACATAAATGTAATCATAGCATATACATACAAATAGTCTTATCATAATCATCATCAACACAAAGTGGTATCTTGTCATAATCTAGAAAATAGCAATACATGCAAGTCTCGAATACTTGCAACTACAACAACGTCATCCATCTAAACAAAGGTATCATAAGAAGAACTATCACTATGGTGAGAAGCGAACTATACATTACATGAGGTGGCGATTCTGAGTCCTCTCTCGCGCTAGCGTGAACCTCAAGTAACTAGCTTCTCCTTCTTATGCCTTTTGAAGCAATTATGGCTGGCGTAGTGAACCCATTCACTTGCCCGACACTCACTGCTTTGAGATCTGATAGTGCCTCCAGTGGTTTGGTGATAGCATCGGCTCGCCCGTGAGATGGAACATGTGACATCTTTCACGGGTACCGCTCTTGAGAATGCATCGTCGGCTGATATGTGCTCTGGCTTGTTTGGAGGTAGTTATCTTCCCGATCTCTTCCTCTCCTTTTCTTGGGCACACCTTCGGACCCTTCCTTAACCCCTGCCCTGTGTTCCGGGCTTAGTCTTTGTACAACCCTCGCGCCTAGCTAGTTGAGCTTGTGTTGGCGGCATCTTGAGCGTGTCTTGTGAGGATTTCATGAAGAGACTTTTGCAATCCTGCTCACGACCCTGCGGGCATATCATCCATATCCTCATTAGCAAGTGATAGCCCGATTAGTCATATGGTTGACTCATCATATCTATGTCACGAGTCATCAGCGTTTGTATTGAGGAAATCCATAGGGTGACCTCCGTCTCATCATCCATTCTACATTCTCTGAGGAGAAATTACATCGGCCAGTACTATTACCCCCTTCATCATGTAGCGCCCGCTCTCGGCCGGCACTATAGGAGCTGGTAATTGCGTGGCGGGGTGGTGATCTCCGCACATGCTTGTTGTGTGGTTATTGGTGTGCTCTCGGCGGCTCGGACGAATAAGATTCTTGACCATAGCAGCACCCAACCCTTGCAGCTTCAAGCAGCGGCGGGGTCTCGTCGTCCGCTCCCACATGTTGTCTTGGAGGAGGCAAATCCTCGTGCCCGATTTCACCTGGTCAAGCTAACCTGAAGTGCCCGTGAGATCGGCTAGTTGTGGGCGTGGTTTGCGAGGGTCCATTATCATCCCCTTTCCCGTCCACCTTCTAGCCTTTGATCAAGTAGAGTATGGTGCGCGGGGTTTCTTTCGCTGCAAACACATATATACGTGGCGTAAAACAACGAAAAACAAAAATGGAATATTATATATATATATATATATATATATATATATATATATATGTTGAGTGCGACATGTAATTCTTTGTGGCGTCGAGCTCAGCCAAGCGAAGGCCCACCTAAGCGCACCGAGAGGCGAGGGCGGGCTGCTATAAGCGGGAGGCGCTCTGAGAGAGGCCGGTTGCGTGAGCAAGTGATGGTGCGATGATGTTTTATTCATGGAGTTTCTCCCGGCGAAATTGGGCAACGAAATCATGTACCGTCTTATGCGGATTTTCCCGTCCGATTGATGATAAGCTGGAACCAAGTTAATAGCGAAATCATTTACTGCGGCGATTATAGCTGCATTGACTGCTGCTATAGCAACTCATATTTGTCTCGGCTGCTTTTTGGCGTCCTCGGCTGCTTTTTCTCGACCGCGAGCTTCACCTTGATTCGATGTCCGCTGACTAAACTTCTTTTTACGCTTCTTGGCCTCCGGGCCCTCGTTGTAAACACCTTCCACATGGCGCGGTCTCCGGCGCCATGCACCTGATTCATATTACGGCCGCTGGCCCAAAGGGAGTCCCTTAAGTTCGTTCAAGGCCTGGTTGGAGGGTGTCCCACTTGGGCCTCATCGAATAGGGCTTTGGCTGCAAGCGGTGTTGCATCTCGATGGTCTAATCAATTTCCTCGTGATCTTGTCCGTGCAAAAACCTTTTCTCCTTGTCCCACTTGTAGCGGGCCACGATGAAGTCACGCTCCAAGGGGTTGGTGAACTTCGTGAAGAGTGCAGGAGACCAGCGGCTTCACGTTCGCGTCCTCCTTATCCCATATGGGCCTTTTACCAAGGTAGCCCACGGCTTCCGGCGATGCTTCTCCGTGTTCCTTTCTTTGAAGGCTCTTGAATTTCTTAGCCTTAGCCTTGGCTGCCTCCGTAGCATAAGTGTCCTTGAACTTTTGAACTCCTCTTTCGTAAGTGTGGATTTTCCTCCATAATCTTGGACGGGGTTCATCAGCCTCAATAGCTCGTTTCACCCTCCCTTTCGGGAGGCCAAATCATTGCTGAACATGCCCATGGCGTGATTGTTAATCTTTTCATCTTGGATCATCCATGGTTGTTCTATGTTATCATCCCGGTCGAGAACTTGAATCTCTTGTGCAACCGTTAGGAGCAAGCGCATCAAATGTTCTTTACTCCTTAAGTCATCATCGTTGATGCTCGCGCATTCTCGTAGGATGCATCCTACTTGGTTCCCATAGCACTTGCGAGGTTCTTCCAGCTCTAACGGCTCAAACTTGCGGTGCCATCTTTGTGATCTGAAGTCGTCCAATCCCTAGTTTGTTAGGTTTCGTATCCTCTGCTTCTTATGCTTCCGCTTTTGGTGGCGGCATCGGGGCAGTACCTTCCCTTGATATCTTCCCATTGGTACCTTCCTTTTCCGGTCTCGGCGCCGCCATCGGTGCCGTGCCGTCGATGTCGATGTCGGCGTCGATTACCATCATCGAGGCCGACACGCAAACCTTAGCGATCAAATAGTCGAGGTACTCTTGTTCCCCTCATAATCCATCTAAATACGCATCTTGGTTAGAAGGCCCGGTTTCTTTGTTGTTCGACATGTTTCCTATGATTAAGTGTCCTCATTTATTTCTAAAAGTATGAATAAATGAGAAATGACATAAAAAAAGAAATCTATGTGCCAGCTTTTCGATATACCAACTATGTAGCACAAATCATGCCTTTATTCACGAGAAATTTTGGCATGACCTCTGCTAAAAATGGACATATCAAGCGCTGAAATTCACGGAGCGAAATGAATCAACATTCGGCGTAACATAGGCCACTCGGATCATTTTCCAAACATGACATGTCCAAAACATGACATATCCACATATCACATGTCAGTTCAAATTTGCATATAAATTCAGCTAATTTTGAAACCCAGCTAAATTCATAACTAAATAGATAACCTAATTAACATACTACCCAAACTAAAACCTAAGTAAATTAACAGAAGAACCCTAGCAGAGAGGGGGTTCTGAGAGGTCTTGAGGCGAGGCAGGCAGGCAGCGGCCGAGGTTGGGAGGAGGAAGCGAGGAGGAGGCGAGGCCGGCCGGGTTGAGGCAGCCTTGCAGGTCGAGGCGGCGGCGCCGAGAGAGCGGCCCGAGGTCGGCGAACACCGGCGCCGAGGTCGAGGCGAGGCGGGTTGAGCGGCGCCGAGGTCGAGGCGGCGGCGGGGGAAGAAGTGGGGATTTGGGGAAAAGGCGGGATGAAGCAGGGATAGTGAAATTTTGGGTTAAGTGGGCCTGGCAGCGGTAGCGTTTGGACAAAACGCTGCTACTACCTTCGATAGCTGTGGCGGTTTATCTGAAATCGCTACTACTACCTTCATTAGCTGTAGCGGTTTACACAAGCAGCTGCTACTACCTTCGCTACTGCCAGTTTTCCTTTTCTTTTCCTTTATTTTCTCCCAGTTTTATTTCCGAGAGTAGTGAGCGAAGGGAGGCGATATATATTGCATCATTTGCGGTTAAATATGTATGCAAAATAGGAACATATATATTACATCATTGGACCCATGCATAATAATGCATCGCTAAGTCATGTGTATACAAAATAGGAACATATATATATATATATATATATATATATATATATATATATATATATATTACATCATTTGACCGATAACATACGGTTCCTCGGTATTGGCGTTTTCGTTTTGAGTCAGCTTCTTTCCCTTCTTGTCCGTCGAAGAATAATTGAGCCCCTCATTGTGACTTTGCCTTTTCCATGGAGTACGATTTTTCTTAGGTAATGTAGTATTGATTGTTCTTTTGGCGTATACTTCATCATCATCGTCATCTTCCCTCATTGGGTTGCCGTCTTGATCATAGTCTTCCTCGTTGGTGACTCCATCCATTCCAATGATGTTCCTTTGCCTCTCGGCGACAACACATTTGGGATTGCATGGGTCGGTTATGAAGCATTGTGTCACGTGCTTAGCATGTACCCATGGCTCATTTTTTGCGATAGCGTTCACGGTAGCGCTCTTTGCGTCGGGTATAGTCATGGTAGTGAAAATCCGGTTTCTCTTTCGACATTCTTAGCCCATCGACACGAAACATCGTCGTGTTGTGCAGTCGAGTAGTCAAGCTCCCGGATCTCCTCGACCCTTCCATAAAATCGTTCGATTCGCCGTTGTCGCTGCGGTCATGCATTCCATCATCACCCACGAGTTACGATCATCTTTGTCCATATCTTTGGCCTCCGTGTAGAAGCGTGTATCCGTTGATATCATATGCACGATAGGTTACGAGGTTGGGCGAGGGCCATGTGTTAAGGCGTATATGAGCAATCCGTCCTTAGAGCCCTCCTCGAGGATTAGCAATAATATGCTCTTTGAACCAATGCAGGAAAGTGGAGTTGTGCTCTCTAGTAACCGGCGTTAGTCTGCATACCCCGGTCACAATACTTCTTTGCGATTATTTCTTTGTGCGATTGCCACGAAAGGATCTACCTCATCTAGGTGTTGTAGCACTACCAAGTTTGCTCTGTCAAAGTTGCTGCATCGATCTGAGTATGCCACATGCAGTTCCTGCGACCGTCGCGATGACCATCTCCTTGAGCCTCCCATCGTGCTTGTTAGCGGGCAAGCCAACACTAACACCGGCGGGCTGGTGCGCCATATAGAAAATTCTCACGAAAGAGATGCACTCTTGTGTCAAATAGCCACAGGCGATGCTTCCATCCGGGCGGGACATATTCTGAACGAATCCTTTGATGATCCCATTCATCCTCTCAAGCGGCATCATGTTGTGCAGGAATGGCGGCCCAGTCTATTATGTCATCCACAATATGGACACACAGATGCACCATCACGTCGAAAGAATGCGGCGGGAAGTACATCTCAAGCTCATTCGATATCACAACAATCTCTTCCTATAGCCTTGAACTGCTTCACAGCGATCGACTTTCGAGAGATGGCGTCGAAAAAGTTGCGAGACCAATAAGCGTGTCGCAGACGTGCTTGTCCATTATCCCTCTAAGGGCAGCAGGTAGTATCTGCGTCATCATCACATGCAGTCATGAGACTTCATCCGCTGAACCTTTTCTTGTCCGTGTCTAGATATCGCTTATCTTGCCATAGTAGCGGAACTAACTTTGACTCGGTAAGGCACTTAAAGAATTGATTGATCTCAGCTGACTTAAGGTGAAGCAAGAAGGGGCAATAATCCTCTTTCTTTATTTTCTTGCCCTTCTTCTCCCGTGCCTCTTTCTCCGTCTCTGTCTCGTCTGACATTTTACGGGGCGGCATGTGCAGATCTTCCCTGATTTTCAAATCTTGCAAGTCTTTTCTTGCCTGCGGCCCATCCTTGGTCTTATCCAGCATGTTCATCAGCGTTGCAAGCAAGCTCTCAAGGACATTCTTACGAGATATGCATTTGATCAAGGCAATGAGGTGTATCGAGTTTGTGCGATACTCAAGTCCCGAACACAGACCTCGTCTTCCATACCTTGAGCAGCGGCTCGGCGCCTTTCTCATCGTCTTTCGGCGCGAGGCACTCCTTCGGTTTTCAACAGCTCGCCGATTTGGCACCGCTCCGCTTACGTGGAGGTCCTCGATGCTCAGCGTGACCATTGAATAGATCTCCATGGTTTCTCCATGGGTGCGTCTGTTCAAGCCAACCCGATGCCCCATGTACATGATTTTCCCAGACCCGCCATCTTTCCTTGGCGTTAGCTGCGAGGCGTCGTATCGTCCATGCACCGCGTGCATCCGCAATATCCATGGCACACTGGCCTGCCACATATCCGTAACCGAGATAGTCGTGCCTTTGTCGTGATCAGTAGCAGCTCTCATGTTGAAATACTACGCCTTTTCTCGCGTCCCATGTCTTGGCGGTGTTTTCCATAACGTGTCTAACTCCTCTTGAAGTAGCCCCGGATACAAATTAATATTATTTCCTGGTTGTTTGACCCTTGAATAAGCATGCTCATGTGAATGTACTTGAATTCATGCACAACCGGGGAGGTTGTACATCCATACAAACCACGGGCCATGTGCTATGGTTGGTGTTATGGTTGCCAAATGGATTCATGCCTCGGTACACTCATGACACGATGTTCCTTGGATCACATTCAAAATACCGATAGAAGTTGTTCAGCGCTCTCCACTAGCTTCCATCCTTCACGTGTCTCGACCGGATCATCTCCATCGTCGGGCTTCTTCCTCTCGTGTGCGGCACATTAGCTTTGCTTCCTTGGGATCTACAAAATACATCGGAGGCGGGGAGTGATTGGTAAGTACCATACAACTTTACGGGACATTTCTTCCCGGCCTTCTTGTATCGAGAAGCATTGCACCGGACAGCTTGTTTCTTCGCGTGCTCCCGATAAATTATGCAATCGTTGATGCATGCATGGTATCTAACGTGTGGCGGATCAAGAGGGCACCACGATCTTCTTGGCCTCATCAACACTAGTAGGACATAGATTACCCATGGGAAGAACATCCTTTAGGTACTTGAGATGCTCATCGAGGCTAGTGTCGGTCCATTTGTGTTTAGCCTTCGTCTTGAGGAGTTGGGCGTGAAACTCAAGCGTGTCACCTCAGGATTGCAACCATCATACAATGGAGTGTTGAGTCGACCTCCGGTTGCTCGGCTTAGCCTCCTCTCTAGAAGCAGCTCTCTCGATACTCGTCTCCTTGGGAAGCAATGCTTGAACATGAGGTCTCGCTGCGATTGAACTTAGTACCGGCGAACTCTGCTGCATGGAGTCCATGTCGTTCTCTCCGCCGCCATGTCCAGCCCTTCTCCGCCGCCATGTCCGGCCTATTCCCGCCGCCATTATTGATCATCTCTTCGTCTTGCCCGTGTCATCATTGCCTGCCCGTCGGCATCCTCAACATCGTCATCCTCATCTTGATTATCCCTTTGAGTATAGCCATCCATGAAACCAGTCATGGCGGTGCTCTTTGACCCGACCATCGTCATAGGGTCGAGCCAAACTATTCCTTTGCATTTTCGACACGGACATAAAACCTCATCAGGTTATTTTCTTTCATGTCACTGCACGCCGACCGCAACCACCTGTCCACCATCGTTCCCTTGACCATCATGAGCGTCTGCGGGGTAATAATAAAACAAATTTATTACAAAAATGCATGCATGCATCAAAGTCATACAAAAATTGGCATGACCTTCCCTAAAAATAGGACATATATGGATCTAGAGTTTGCGGAATTAGCGAAGCAGGAATAAATCGACATTTCGGCCAAAACATGGGCAACTCAAAAGCACAATTTGGCGTCAACTCATGCCACACACAATTTCCATAAACATGCCACACTCAAAAGCATGAAATTTTAATCACCTCTATCTCGAGATCGAGCACACGGTGGAGATGATGTTGTCTGGAGATCAAAAGTGCACAAAGCTCTTCTTGACAAAGATAGATCTAGTTAGGGGCAAATAGGTCCTTAACTAAATCCTACATCTACCTAGCTACCTAATTTGGGTGGAGACAACTTCAACTAGTGGAGGGAAGGAAAAGAAAGGAGATGCATTTATGGAGGTGGTGTAGTTAGGTAGGAGTAATGAAGAGAGAAAGGTAGATAGAAGAGGAGAGTAATGGGGAGAAGTATTGAGGAAGAAGAAGAGTGAGAGGGGAGCATGTGGGAGGTAGGGAAAGGGAAGAGAGGAGGGAGAGGGGAGGGGCGGGTGGGGAAAAGGTGGTGGGTTGGTGCGGATTAGCGATGGCAGGGAGCTAAAGCGTGCTGTTGCTAAGGAAGTAGCAACAGCGTGCTTTGAGCAGCAGCGCTCTGCTACGAGGACCAAAAAGTGTGGATATTTGAAATTTAGCGGCAGCGACCTCGAGCAGCTACTACTACATCCATAGCAGTGGCGGCGGCTCATGACACCGCTGCTGCTAAATGGATTTTGGTGGACACCGCGGTCGATATTTGTAGCAGCGCGGTTTACATAGCGCTCTTGCTAAAAACTTGTCGTGATGAGTTTCCAGCACTGCGCTACTACTAATTAACAGCAGCGCTCCATATTGAGCCGTGTTGCTGCTAAGATTCTGTGTATAGGCTTTTCCCTAGTAGTGTCTCACACACACACACACACACACACACACACACACACACACACACACACACACACACACACGAGCACACCCCCCACACATAGACTCCATCTCTCTCTCTATCTCTCTCACACACACACACACACACAAACTAAGACTCCATCTCTCTCTCTCTCTCTCTCACACACACACACACACACACCCCACACACAAACTAAGACTCCATCTCACACACACATGCTCTAAGCGGAGCATTTGTTTCCTACCACCCTTCATCCAACCTTACCCGTATGATAAACAATCACCTTTATTTACTTGCATAACATGGACAATTTCCACTTTACTTTAGTAGTCAGCAAACTTATCATCTGTGCCCTTATAAAAAGCAGGTTGGCGATGATGGTGTGCTGCAATCTTATGTCTGAGACCGTCTGAACTATATACGAGGATAGAAAGCAAACTATGATAATTTTACAAAAGATACCGCACCTCTCTCCACATCATTATCTCCATAACCTCATTGCTCAGCAATTAAAAAGGAATAAGTCTCTGGAACAATCTAGCATGCATGGTTGCCGCTGCGCTTTCTTGGCGCCGTCCATCCCATGCCTCGCCCATTCAGACCACGGTCACCACCACGCTCCTCCTCCTCACCTTATCTCTCATCTTTCATTTTTCGATGACATTCTCGAGATACCAGTTTTCCTATAAAATTCTCGAGATATCATTAGTTTTACATGGGATTACTCTGCATGGGTCAATCACAACATGGGTTTTGTAAAAAATGCATATTGATGTTACGTGCAATGCGAGAATCTTGCTTGTAATTATATAACATAAATCACGGCAGGAAGTGACATTTGTTTGACACAACCACGTTAATATGGCCGTAAATCACTAGCTAAAGTAAATACCATTATACTTATATCCCGATGCAAAAGGTTGAGTACATGTCCGAAGAGTAAGTCGCACACCGCTTCTCTCTCTCAGAATCTCTCTCACACACACACCGATTCGTGGCGCCCATTAGCGGAACCGAGTATGTTACAATTTGTGCACCTGCGGTACATGTGATCTGCGCATTTATTTAAGCGGAGCGAACCAAACGATAGCTGCATTCATTCCCTCCGCCGCCTCTTCTCTGGTCATTTGTCGCCCGGTAGCCATGGGCGGCCGAAGGTAACAACATCGCCATACTCCATGCAGAATGGCGCTTTAATATAAATTTTAGTGGTCATGCATGCATCTTTTGTGCTAGCACTCCTATATAAGGGTTGACGGTCGCTTCCCTTGAACGTCTTGTGGCGATGGGAGAGGAAGGAGAAGTGAAGCGGGCTGTGGAGTAGCGTTTTTACCACAATTTCTTAGGAAGCTGAGTGCAATAATTGAGTAGTTTTGCAAACTACGATTACTACACAAAGCGGTTCAAAACCTATACTCCCTTGCCGGCGTGCGCTTCCAGCGTAAACGGTCGGCGTTGCCTGGGCCTTGATGCGCATTAATTCGGCGAGGCGGGCGACCTCTCCTGGCGCCCGGCTTTGAAGTGGCGTGACGGCCGAAAGCGCTGCTTCGGGGCATCTGTTGCTCGCGTCGAGGCCAGCCATAGGCCTGTTTGGATCCTTTGGTTAGAGTTAGTTTGAGCTAGTTGGGGCTCAAATAGCCCTAAAGTATCCAAGCATGAGGGTTTAAATTGGAGCAAGTTGCACGAACCCACCAAAAAAACTATCACCAAGAGGTGCTAGCGGAGATAGTTCTCATTGCGACCACTGAAAAATCACTTTTCTCTCTCCATGAAGTGCATTTATTGTCAATCTAACCCTGTCACCCAAACACCTCTTTGGCTCTGATTAGTTCAGGGTTAGTCATGAGTTAGTCTAACCTCTAGCTAAGTTAGAGTATCAAACAAGAGCGGTATAGGACATGCAAGTTGCTCAAAGCATACTGAGCAAATTCGTATGTGAAAGGATTTTTATTTTTGAAAGCGGGCGTGAAAGGATTTTTAGAATGCTCTTGGCATGTCGCTAACATGTGATAGTTAACCGACCTCAATAGATGGCGAAGCATGACCCGCGCACTTTGATAGAGGCGAGGAGGAGAAGCGTCTGAGCTCTTTGGATTACTAGAGATAGGTGTCATACGGAAGCCTAGAAATATGGTGATAGCGTGGGTTAGCCATGTACTAGTATGATGTAACTACTTTGGGCTGCCGTGTTTACGTACTCTTCCGATCCTTTGTGGAGATGATTGGTTAATTTTATATCGCTGAATAATATTTAATATTATGAGTGCGGGCGCTCCTACGAGGTTCCTTGATCCTTCTCGGTCGTCAGGAATCTTTGTTCTTCCACTCTATTTTTTCGTGAGCTTTGTTCATCCTTTTGCCAACCGCGAGACATCAAAGGTGCGTGTTATGCAGGATCGTTCCATCTATATGAAGAACCGTGGGACTGGAACTCTGAGGCGGACATGTACCCGAGGTGGGCGTCGAACACGAGTAATGTGGCGCAGCAAGTGAAGTAGAAAGGCAAAATGGTATGAACATCGTGGCATATAGGGTGTGTTTGGTTGCGTTCTCGACTCAGCATAGTTGTTCCCTCTTCATGCATGCTCAACTCAACACCCTCTTCATGCATGTTCTCTTCATGCATGCTTCTAGTGTATTTGTGCTAAACTAGTGTGGACTCATGCACCCTCCATACACTCTACCAAACACCCAAAAGTAGGTCGAAAAGGGAACTCTTAGGCGGCATTTGTCTCTTACTACGTACTACCACTAAATGTTATCGTGCAATGCCTGATGATGTTATAGATGCGTGCCTAAGTACTCTACTACTACTATATTAGTTGGAGGCACATATTAACTTTTATATTTGTTTACGTGTATGCCCGAGACCTTCCAACTAGGCGTGTCTTTCACTCGAGTCACACTTTGTATCGTTCATACCACTAAGTACTACTATGTGATCTCCGACCAGAAGTGGAAGAAGTGGAGCGGCTCTACCATGCTGTTTTTTTCTGTTGGGCTCTACCACGTTGTACATGTCCCTCCTTTTTGGCGTGTGGGACATCCGGCCGCGTCCGTGTTTGGCACCCTTCGTCGTAAGAGTTGAAGCGCTAAATTCATAAGAAATAAAAATAATTATAAATCGGTAGTGATACTATTTTTTCACGAACCAATCAGCGGTGATACTATACCCGCGGTTTCCTTGCTCCTCGATATCGGAAAGAATACTTATGTTACGCCAACATGTGGGGCGTCGACCATCTTGGTCCACTTGCCATGCGTAGAACTCAAAGGAGTCACCAGGTCGTCGGCGCCCATGATAACAATGACTAATGAGCCGTCAAATCACATGCCCACTTTCCACTTTGAAGTTGCTCGGACGAAGGAACCATCATGACTTCATTGAATTACGCTTCTTGAAGAAAACTCTTGTACCGGTGATCTTGCTAGCTCGATAGTTACTCCAACAGAAGGCCTCCTTTACGTTCATAGGATAGGAATATGAAAATCATAGGAAGTGAGATGACATGCATCTCAATTCCTATAGATAAAGATGCCATTTGATGCTTAGGATAAGAATTTTTCCATTTAGTCTAGGCTAATGTCTTGGTAATTTGCTCTAAAAACTACAGTAGTAACTAGTACTAGTATTGGTACATGCTCGTACTGGAACACAGACACACACTAACTACTAGTACTACTACTACTTCTCACATCTGGCAGGATCCGTCGTTCTCCTTCTCGGCTTTGTCGGTGACACCCCCGTGCTTGGATCTCCATGACCTCTCCGCTGCTGGCGTGTCGTCCTTTTATTTCTTGCGGCGGGCCTCTCTTTTCTTGAGTGCTTTCGACTTTCCGCTCCCTCTGTGCAGCTTTGGCCGCCTCTTGCTCTACCGCCCATTCGGCCTTGGCATCTTCAAATTCCTCCCACATAGTTGTCGGTCGCGGCGTATAGCTCCGTATTTATCTGGTTTACCGTCAAATAGTCCGCATCGCCTCATCAGCTCGTGTTCTTTATCTATCTATCTATCGGGCCAGGTATCGGTGAAAAAATAAAAACCAAAATTATGCGTATGTAACATTCTTGTTTAGGCGTTTCTTTGGAGGCCTCCATGAACACGAGCATGTATTCACGGCTCAACACCAGCGGTCATACTCGTGACTCAGCGCCTTGCTCATGTATATCGTCCATCCTGGCGACAATCTATAAAACAGCCTAGCTAGAGAGATGCTGTGGTGCGTGGTATGTACAATCGTGAGCAACCGATCATAGTGCCGCTGCACTGCAGTGTGTGTACGATTGATTAATCCATTATTCATAAGTTATGTATGGTTGTGTGGTGTCTAATGGTGGTCATCGAATGCTAGGCGGCGACAAGGCGGTTGCATGGATGCCTGGTTGTCATCGTGCTGCATACGCTTCAAGGCTCGTCATCCATGAGTTCACATTTTACCACCATGCCATCGTCGGCCATACTGGCCTACGAAACCCCTTCCATCGCTAGCGGCGCTTCCCGCTGAAAGCGATCACCGTCTCTGAGCGTCAATGCGCATTCACCATCCTTAGCTGCGAGTGCGGTTGGTGTATCACTAACATGCGGGCCTCATGCCCGTTAGGCCCACATGTTAGTGAGACAACGCACCTGCGTTAAGTCCTTGAAGCAGCGTCGCATTCACACTTGACATGACCTCTCACTAGCACCGGCATTGCAGCAGCGCGCCCGGCGAAGAAACACCACCGGCGCGACATCACGGTGCAGCGGCGCTCGCGTTAATGACACCACGGCTGCAAGCGAACCTACTCCGCTGCCGGCCGCCCATCCGTCTGCGCGGCTCATTGCCATTCGCCCGCTATATTAGCAGGCCCCGGCTCCCAGCCATAGCCAAAGACCCACACTCATTCTCCTCCGGTCCCTATCTTTTGTTGGCACCCTCCAACCATGGCCTTGGGCACTCAAAGATCTCTTGGACGTCTTGTCGCGGGAAGCGGAGCGAAGGACATCGGTGGCTCCGCTCGGGCGCTCAAAGCTCTCTTGGGCGTACACTCGCGAGGAGCGAGCGAAGAGATCCCGGCTCCCCGGTCGCCCTCCGCGCCACGACCACCTGGCGGCGTGTGTCTTGTGGCGCAGCAGCAGCGAGGAAAGTAGTACGGTAGAGTCGCCACCGCTCTGGTCCTAGGAAGGCCGCGCTCCTCCACTCGGTCGGCGCCAAGCTTGGTGGGATAAAAATCGGTGACGATTAGCCGCTTGATGGCAACATGGGCGGAAATCTTCATAACCTTGTGCTCGGAGGAGGAGGTTATCGATCTGAGATAAGGAGGAGGCAAGGGTAATGGCGGCTTTCTCGGGTTCATGGCGGACATGGTGGTTGGAGACGCAGCGATCGTTTAGAATAGGTTCTGATGGGTTTTAATACGGTTTGTGCGAAATATGTAATGAATTTCATCCGGTTTATAGGAAAAGTTCTCGAAATGTCTGAATTTCATCCGGTCAATTTGAAATTTGCTTTGTTTGCACAATTTCGTCCGGTTAGTTCATATAGTTGTCGAAAGGTATGCGGGCAGCATCGGATGGCATCCATCGGTGTCCTCGGACGGATGCGGTGTAAATTTGTGGGCCAACTTTGGAGATGCCTAACTATCATGCTATAATCGCTAACAATCCTCCATTATTTGGCGGGAACACTTATCCCTCGATCAAAATCAGATCCGCGGTGTTTCGCACTCCTCCAGCGTAAAGTGTAAACTCTTGCTTACATAAAAATGGAGCAAGTGGGCGGCCTTTGTAGCATGTCATATCACTCGAACTAGCCCGCCTAACGGCGGAAAGCACCACCCTCGTCATTTTGTTCGTATTTCTACCGATCGTCGGCGAAAATGTTACGCCGCAAGTTCTAAAGGAAAAGCGGCACACTTACGACTCGTCTGGCGTCATAGCCCGGACGATCCGGTGTACGCGCCCGCTCACCGGAGGACCGCGTTGTCTTGCAATTTCAGCGACATGTGGGACCGTAATTGAATAAACCGTCGATAGCGAAATCTAATCGCTCGTGAGCGTCGGTGAGAAGAGAAAGCGGGGAGGAGAAGAGATCGCCCGCCATGCGCATGGACTCAAGAAATATATGGTGATAATGTGAGGTGGGCCATCTTTGAGTCGAACCTCTTAGAACACGCTCTCACCACAGCCCCTCAAGGCGCTTGACTGCCCGCCGCATGCATGCATAGCAAGTACTCCCTCCGTTCCTAAATATTTGTCTTTCTAGAGATTTCAACAAGTGACTACGTCTGAAGCAAAATGAGTGAACCTACACTCTAAAATATGTCTACATACATCCATATGTTGTAACCATTGAAATGTCTAGAAAGACAAATATTTGGGAACGGAGAATAGTACTCCTATGTGGAGGAGAGAGGCATTGACAAAGTCAAGGTGGGCTCTGCAAGAGCCGTCTCTACGTGCTCCTAGGTATAAAAAATAATTCTAAAAAAGGCATAAAAAACAATTGTGTCTTAAAAAAGAAAGGTAAAAACATTTGAGTGGAAATAGATAGAGAAAGTGAGAAAAAGCTGTAACTTTGGGCATTACATGAGGAAGGAGGAGTGGTGCACATGCCAAGTTCCTTTGGGCTGCCGTGTTTCACACTCCTCCATCAATAACTGATGGAGACAAGAGCTTTCATAAAAATAAACAATGAATACTCGTTGCTCGTCCTCTATCTCGGAAAGAATACTTTCATTCACCGACATGTGGGATGTCGACCATCACAGTCCACACGCCATGCACAAAATTATCTGGTCTACCCGGTCGTATCATGAGCCCAACCTTTCCCCTTTGTAAGTTATTAGGATGAAAGAACCATCATGACTTTGTTGAATTCTTCTTCTTCAAGAAAACTTCTTGTACCCATAATCTGCTACCACCGCAAAGGCTGGGCTGCCTTTGTACCACGTCATATCCTTTGAAACCCACTAGGCCAAACTAGCCGCCTAGGTCATCTATTTTGGAGCGGAGATGCGTCTACTGCTTTGCTATGATTTTGTGTTGCACGTTCTCGTACTTTTGCTACAATTTTCCTACCCTATAGACAAATGAGGCCTGAATGTATGTTGACTATTATGCGATTGATCGCTAAGCCTACAATTTTAGGAGCTAGGGCTATTGGTCGATCGACGAGGGATAAGTATAAGCGTACCACGAGCTCATCAGCCCCAATGTTTCTCTTCGATGAGTGTTTTGCAAGTACTATAGCTCGCACATTAGCTAGCCTACTAACACCAAGAATCATCAAACAGGCCCTGCTGATATGATAAACAGTTCAAACTTACATGTAAGCATGCCATATATTACATCAAAAGCTGGTGAGGATACATACATTTCCATAACTTTCGGAGAGGTTCGCATGATTCACTATCAAACAAAAGTAGCAAGATCCTCCCACACAAGGCGATTGCACTAGCCTAAGATGGTTTCATAACACGCATCGTTACGGTAATTAAAAACAGGGCAATGCAAACTACCACGAAGGATTAAGCGCGACCAACTATTTCTTATCGCCGATCTTTGGGCAATGACCACACCACGGACGGTGGCATGGGAATCGATTTACAGGCGATGTCGCGAGATTGACCGCGACATCGAGAATCGATCTGCGGGCGATGTCCACATGATGAACAATGACATCGAATCGATCTCGAGGCGATGCCAGCAGGGCGAACCCCGAAATCGGAATCATCAAGAGCGTCCACGGCACTGCACAACCCTAACGTATTAGCAAGCACATTGCAAATAATCAAAAACCACAACTATGGTAATAAGCCATTATTTTTTACCTTGTGCAGCTCACGGGGATCTCATCCCTCAGGGGCCATCTCCTCGTCCTCGATGGGGCCATCACCTTGCCGGGGAATCTTGCTTCTCAGCGGCGACTATCTCCTCAAACTCGGTCTTGAGCCTCACATAGGTGGCAATCGAGTTCTGGGGTAGGCACGGTGGGTCCTGCTTTGTTCTTCAACTTTCTTTGAGGAGTTAAATGCATAGCGTCCTCAACTCTTAGGCCAGTCTTGTTTCTTGGAGTTCTTCGTCTCCATGGGTTGGCCCGCCAACATAGTCAACTCGTTGGTCGGTGCTCGCTTCACGGAGATCGCTGTCTCCGGTGGGTTTCCGTGGCAACTCTTTGCCTAGTGCTCGGGATCCATCAATGAGCCGACAAACAAAAAGCAATCAAAGGAAACCACAATCGCAATGAACACGGGAAAAGAATAGGATGTGAGAATCGGTTGGTGCTTCCCAAAAGAAGATTCTTGGAATGAAAATATAGCAGCACAAGCTGGTTGCCCACCTTACCTTCGTCGATCTGGAAGAAAAATGGCAGAAGTGAGTAGCACAGGTGAGGTTTTCTTGAGAAAGGAAGAAAGGGCTTGAGCAGCGTTCGATGAAATGATGGTTGCTTCGTCTAGTCAACTTGGAGCCACCTTACCCTTCTTGGTAAAGGTGTGGGTTTTGTGATATATTGGTCATGGCGGCCACACGGGGTGTGGTGAGTCTCATTGTAGCACCTCATTTGTGATTTGGTGGATGTACAGCGGGCGGATGCTTTGAAATGTCCGCATGTAGATAGGCGGCTAGTCATATAGGAGTGCTCAATATTGTGCACATGACCAAAGCGGAGAGAAAGCGAGAGAACTACATAATTAATGCATGATTTTAATTAGGGTAGTTTTGTAAAGTCTGAGATACATTCCTCAATCATAAAATGCCTTGTTTCATGAGATTTGAGATTTGAGCCCTATAAACCGGAAGGAGAAGTCACTTGCACGGTGTAGTCTAGTCACTTGTTGAAATCTCTAGAAAAGGCAAATACTCCTTTCCGGTTTACAAGTCTATACTACTCCCTCCGTCTAAGGTGTGTAAGTCATCTTCTGAAAACCAAATAGTCCCAAAACACTTAGGCGCGGTGCATTAACTTCTACCTTGTTTCTTGTTTCTTGACATATCAACCAATAAGAGATGAGAGGTGTGCATGCTTTTAATGACTTGCAATGGCTAGTTCATTGCATGCAATGCTATTAATTAGCAAATAAGCGTTGGTGACCCGGGAGGAAGCGGTGCTAAGTAGCGTGGACCTATCGAGAATGAGTATCAACCAATGGATAATGGAGTTTAATTGTTAAACAATACTCCCTCCTTTCCGGTTTATAGGGCTTATCTCAAAATTTTATGTTTTCCATTTTATAAGGCTCAATTTGGTTGTTTTCCATCACATTTTCAGATTCAAGGTGCATTAAATCGTTGCATGCAAGTATTAAGAGAAATTTGACCAATGCATGTACTTTATGCATGCATGCATTACAATTAATGCATTGATAAACATAATTTTTGAGGAAAACAAGAGCATTAATTAGGTGCTTTTGCAAAACTACAAACTTATTCCACCACTCACCATCTACATTGATTGGTGATATTTTTGAATTGAGCACTATAAACGGAAAGGAGGGTAGCAATTTTGTCTCAAGCAAGAGCCTTGGTAGTATATGCATGCTCAAGGAACCGCACCTGTGGCGTTACATAAGCCGCCACGTTCAGGTTGCGCTTGGCTCTTCGCCTCTTTGAGAAGGCGAACAATGATGCTACTCCTACTTCTGATGTCGAATCCACTCCTGCATGTCCGTCCACCTCGTGCGGGAGGGATGGCGTGTGCAGCTTCTACTTACTGCTCCTTCCTTTGCGTCTATGACAGGTGGGCCCCAACGGTGGTTGGCCCTCTGTCATCATGACAATAAGCGAGTGCGATTAAAACACCGAGCTCAGTCCATGAGGAGAGGCGTCGTAGTTATCAAATTTCTCGGTCTTATGCGAGTTGTGCGACACATCAAAGCACTGCCACTCGATAAAGTCTTTACACATTTCAAATGGGCTACTTTGTATGTAGGAGTAGACATATTACGCTTCGTATGTAGTCACTTGTTGCAATCTCTAAAAGACTTATATTTGGAAGCGGAGGAGTACAAGCGCATGCATGCATGCGTGACTTTCCTTTTGATACTTTCATGTGTTGATTTGATACACCTTGCCAAATTTTGACTATAAATTTAACTAACCAAATTTTCATGCATGTCACAAAAATTACGGGGCTGTTTGGATTGTGACTATGTTTGTCTTATGTTGCCACATTATTTTCCCACACTTGCCACACTTGCCTAACCTGAGTTGCTCAAATTGTTAGACACACTTTGGCTTGCCTAAGGGAATCTTGCCACAATTTTGTGTCTATGACATGTGGGGTTCACTTGCTAATAAAAATTCTTGTCTTAGGTGTAAGCTAATAAAAAGACTTATATTTAGGAGCGGAGGGACTAGAAAATATAAATAATAATGCATGGTGGGGCAACCCACGTTTCCGCTAATTTTAGCCGTGGGCTTGTTCACAATTTTACGAGGGGTGGTTGTTCATCTAATGGAGGGACTTATAGTACCAAACTTGAGCGATACAAAGTCTTTGTTGGGAGCGTGGCGAAATTCAAAATTTTCCTCGTGTCACCAAGATCTATCTATGGAGAAACTAGCGAGGGAAGGAGAGTGCATCTACATACCCTTGTAGATCGCTAAGCGGAGCGTTCATGAAGCAGGGTTGAAGGAGTCGTACTCGTCGTGATTCAAATCACGGAGATCCTAGTGCGAGCAGACGGCACCTCCGCGTTCAACACACGTACAGCCGGTGGCGTCTCCCATGCCTTGATCCAGCAAGGAGAGAGGAGAGGTTGAGAAGACTCCATCCAACAGCAACTGCAGGCGTGGTGGTGGTGGAGGCGTGGCAATCTTGCGGGGCCGCCAAGCATCACAAGATATGAGGAGGAGGAAGAAGAGGCGAGGCTGCACCCACGAGAGATAGAATTGCGTGTCTTGGGCAGCCCTTGGCCTCATATATATGGGGAAGGGAGGGCTGCGCCCCTCTGGGTTTCCACCCCTAGGGGTGGCGGCCAGCCCTAGATGGGATCAAGGGAGGCGGCCAGAGGGAGGGAGAGGGGCGCCCACTAGATGGGCCTTAGGGCCCATCTGGACTAAGGTTGCCCCCTCCACCCATCCTTGCGCCTTGGGCCCCTTGTGGGGCGCACCAGCCCTCCTAGGGGCTGGTCCCCTCCACACTTGGCCCTTGACCTTACAGGGCAGGTGGCCCCACTTGGTGGACCCCGGGACCCTCTCGGTGGTCGGTACATTACGAAATGCCATGAAACTTTTCGGTGACCAAACAGGACTTCCATATATAAATCTTTACCTCCGGACCATTCCGGAACTCCTCGTGACGTCCGGGATCTCATCCGGGACTCGAACAACATTCGGTAACCACATACAAACTTCCTTTATAACCCTAAGCGTCACAGAACCTTAAGTGTGTAGACCCTACGGGTTCGGAGACATCTTGAGACATGGCCAGGCGTTCTCCGGTCAATAACCAACAGCGGGATCTGGATACCCATGTTGGCTCCCACATGTTCCACGATGATCTCATCGGATGAACCACGATGTCAAGGACTCAATCAATCCGTATACAATTCCCTTTGTCTAGCGGTATTGTACTTGCCGAGATTCGATCGTCGGTATCCGATACCTTGTTCAATCTCGTTACCGGCAAGTCTCTTTACTCGTTCCGTAACACATCATCCATGATCAACCCCTTGGTCACATTGTGCACATTATGATGATGTCCTACGAGTGGGCCGAGAGATACCTCTCCGTTTACAGTGACAAATCGATCTTGATTCGTGCCAACCAGCAGACACTTTCGGAGATACCTATAATGCACCTTTATAGCCACCCGATTACGTTGTGGCGTTTGATACACCAAAGCATTCCTCGGTATCAGGAGTTGCACAATCTCATGGTCTAAGGAAAAGATACTTGACATTAGAAAAGCTTTAGCATCTGAACTACGATCTTTGTGCTAGGCTTAGGATTGGGTCTTGTCCATCACATCATTCTCCTAATGATGTGATCCGTTATCAATGACATCCAATGTCCATGGTGAGGAAACCGTAACCATCTATTGATCAACGAGCTAGTCAACTAGAGGCTTACTAGGGACATGGTGTTGTCTATGTATCCACACATGTATTGCTGTTTCCGGTCAATACAATTATAGCATGAATAATAAGCGATTATCATGAACAAGGAAATATAATAATAACTAATTTATTATTGCCTCTAGGGCATATTTCCAACAGTCTCCCACTTGCACTAGAGTCAATAATCTAGTTCACATCGCCATGTGATTAACAGCGATAGGTCACATCGCCATGTGACCAACATCCAAAGTTTACTAGTGTCTTAAACTAGTTCACATCACCATGTGATTAAGTCTCAATGAGTTACGGGGTTTGATCATGTTTTGCTTGTGAGAGAGGTTTTAGTCAGCGAGTGCGAACCTTTCAGATCCGTGTGTACTCATAATTCTCTATGTCATATTGTAAATGCTGCTTTCACGCTCCACTTGGAGCTATTCCAAATGGTTGCTCCACTATCGTATCCGGTTTGCTTCTCGAGTCACTTTCGGATAGGTGTTAAAGCTTACATCGGCGTAACCCTTCACCGAACTCATTATCACCTCCATAATCGAGAAACATGTCCTTATTTACTCCAAGGACAATTTTACCGCTGTCCAATGATCCCCATTCTGGATCATTCTTGTACCTTAGTGACTCATGGCATGGCACACTTCGGTCTTGGTACCACGACATAGCATACTATAGAGCCTATGTCTAAAGTATAGGGGCGACCTTCGTCCTTTCTCTCTTTTACTGCCGTAATTGAGCTTTAACTCTTAACCTCATACCTTACATCTTAGGCAAGAACTCCTTCTTTGGTGATCCATCTTGAACACCTTCAAGATCATGTCAAAGTATGTGCTCATTTGAAAGTATTATTAAGCATTTTTGATCTATCCTTATAGATCTCGATGCTCAATGTTCAAATAAGCTTAATCCAGGTTTTCTATTGAAAACATCTTTCAAATAACCCTATATGCTTTCGGAAATTCTACATCATTTACGATCATCCATATGTCAACAACATATACTCATCGAAATTCTATAGTGCTCCCACTCACTTCTTTGGAAATACAAGTTTCTCATAAACTTTGTATAAACCCAAAATCTTTGATCATCTCATCAAAGTGCACATTCCAACTCGAGATGCTTACTCCGGTCCTTAGAAGGATCATTGGAGCTAGCATACCTTTAGCATCCTTAGGATCGACAAAACTTTTACGATTGTATCACATACAACCTTTCCTTACGTAAAGGTAAGAAACTCGTCTTGACATCCATCTGCGATTTCATAAATGCAGCTTGTGCTAACATGATTCGACGGACTTAAGCATCGCTACGGATGAGAAAATCTCGCCGTAGTCAACTCCTTGAACTTGTGAAAAACTCTTTGCCACAAGTCGAGCTTCATAGAAGGTGACATTACCGTCCATGTCGTCTTCTTCTTAAAGACCCATTTATTTCAATAGCTTGCCGATCATCGGGCAAGTCCACCAAAATCCATGCTTTGTTATGATACATGGATCCTACCTCGGTTTCATGGTTTCTAACCATTTGTCGAATTTGGGCCCACCATCGCTTCTCCATAGCTCGTAGGTTCATTGTTGTCTAGCAACATGACCTTCAAGACATGATTCTTGTACCACTCTGAGTAATGCGCATCCTTGTCACCCTCGAGTGCGTCGGTGACTTGATCCGAAACTTCATGATCACTATCATAGCTTCTACTTCAATTGGTGTAGGTGCCACGGAACAACTTCACGTGCCTGCTACACACTTGTTGAGTGTGCGGTTCAATGACCTCATCAAGTCTCCACCATCCTCCCCTCAACTTTTAGAGCGAACTTTTCCTCGAGAAAGGACCCGATTCAGAAACAATCCCTATTGCTTTCGGATCTGAATTAGGAGGTATACCCAACCGTTTTGGGTGTCCTATGAAGATGCATTTGTCCGCTTTGGGTTCGAGCTTATCAACCTGAAACTTTTCCACATAAGCGTCGCAGCCCCAAACCTTTAAGAAATGACACTTAGGTTTCTCTAAACCATAGTTCATACGGTGTCATCTCAAGCGGAATTCGTGGTGCCCTATTAAAGTGAGTGCGGTTGTCTCTAATGCCTAACCCATGAGCGATAGTGGTAATTCGATAAGAGACATCATAGTGCGCACCATATCCAATAGGTTGCAACTATGATGTTCGGACACACCATCACACTATGGTGTTCGGTGGTATTAATTGTGAAACAATTTGCACAATGTCTTAATTGTGTGCCAAAACTCGTAACTCAGATACTTATCTCTATGATCATATCATAGATATTCTATCCTCTTGTCACGAAGATCTTAAACTTCACTCTGAAATTACTTGAACCATTCAATAATTCAGACACTCATCAAGTAATTATACTCAGTATCTACTCAAATCATCTGTGAAGTAAGAACATAACGATATCCACTGCGCGCCTCAGCATTCATTGGACTGCACACATCAAAATGTATTACTTCCAACAAGTTGCTATCTTGTTCCATCTTACTGAAACCGAGGCTTTTCAGTCATCTTGTCCATGTGGTATGTTTTGCATATCTCAAGTGATTCAAAATCAAGTGAGTCTAAGCGATCCATCGCATGGAGTTTCTTCATGCATATACACCGATGAACATGGTTTGCATGTCTCAAACTTTTCAAAAGCAGTGAGTCAAAGATCCATCAACATGGAGCTTCTTCATGCGTTTATGACTTACATGGCGGTGCCACAAGTAAGTGGTACTATCATTATATCTTTTGGCATGAAAATGTGTATCACTACGATCGAGATTCAATAAACCATTCCTTTAGGTGCAAGACCATTGAAGGTATTATTCAAATAAATAGAGTAACCATTATTCTCCTTAAATGAATAACCGTATTGCAATAGACATAATCCAATCATGTCCATGCTCAGCATAAACACCAAATACAATTATTTAGGTTTAACACCAATCTCGTTGGTAGAGGGGCGTGCGATGCTTGATCACATCAACCTTGGAAACACTTCCAACACATATCGTCGACTCACCTTTAGCTAGTCTCCGTTTATTCCGTAGCCTTTTATTTGAGTTACTAACACTTAGCAAGCGAACGGTATCTAATACCACAGTGCTACTAGGAGTACTAGTAAAGTACACATTAACATAATGTATATCAATATACTTCTATTGACCTTGCCGCCTTCTTATCTACCAAGTATCTAGGGTAATTCTGCTCCGATGGCTGTTCCCCTTATCTCGAAACACTTAGTCTCGGGTTTGGGTTCAACCTCGGGTTTCTTCACTAGAGCAGCAGCTGATTTGCCATTTCAGTGAAGTATCCTTATTGCCCTTGCCCTTCTTGAAACTAGTGGTTTCACCAACCATCAACAATTGATGCTCCTTCTTGATTTCTACTTTCGCGATGTCAAACAACGCGAATACCTCAGGATCATCATATCTATCCACGATATGTTATAGTTCATCACGAAGCTCTAGCAGCTTGGTGGCAATGACTTTGGAGAAACATCACTATCTCATCGGAAGATTAACTCCCACTTGATTCAAGTGATTGTTGTACCAGACAATCTGAGTACAAGCTCAGCGATTGAGCTTTTCTCTCTTAGTTTGTAGGCTAAGAAAATCGTCGGAGGTCTCATACCTCTTGGCGTGAGCACGACCTGAAATCCTAATTTCAGCCCTCGAAACATCTCATATGTTCGCGACATTTGAAAAACATCTTTCATGCCTCAACTCTAAACCGTTTAGCGAACTATCACGTAGTTATCAAGGCGTGTATGTCGATGTTAGCAACATCCACAGGGCGGCGTTTGGGGTTTAGCACCTTGGCGGTGCATTAAGGACATAAGCTTTCTCTGTCCGCATAATCGCTACTTTCATCTTTCAACTATATTTTCTCTAGGAACATATCTAAGCAGTGGAACTAAAGCGCGAGCTTTCGACATAATTTGCAAAAGGTCTTTTGACTATGTTCGGGATAATTAAGTTCATCTTATGAACTCCCACTCGAGATAGACATCCCTCGGTTATCTAAGTGATTACATGATCCGAATCAACTAGGCGTGTCCGATCAACACGTGAGACGGACTAGTCATCATCGATGAACATCTTCATGTTGATCGTATCTACCATCGACTCATGCTCGACCTTTCGGTCTCCGTGTTCGAGGCCATATGCGTACATGCTAGGCTCGTCAAGTTAACCCTAAGTGTATTGCGTGTGTAAATCTTTCTTACACCGTTGTATGTGAGCGTAAGAATCCATCACACCGATCAACACGTGGTGCTTAGAAGCGACGAACTGTAGCAGCGGTGCAGTTAGGGAGAACACTTCTTGAAATTTTAATGAGGATCATCTTATTTACTACCGTCGTTCTAAGTAAACAAGATGCATAATCATGATAAACATCACATGCAATCAAATAGTGACATGATATGGCCAATATCATTTTGCTCCTTTGATCTCCATCTTGAGGGCTCCATGATCATCATCGTCACCGGCATGACACCATGATCTCCATCATCATGATCTCCATCATCGTGTCTTCATGAAGTTGTCTAGCCAACTATTACTTCTACTACTATGGCTACGGTTAGCAATAAAGTAAAGTGATTACATGGCGTTGTTTAATGACCGCATGGGTCATACAATAAATAAAGACAACTCCTATGGCTCCTGCGGTTGTCATACTCATCGACATGCAAGTCGTGAATCCTATTACAAGAACATGATCAATCTCATACATCACATATATTCATCACATTCTTTTGGCCATATCACATCACATAGCATACCTGCAAAAACAAGTTAGGCGTCCTCTAATTGTTATTTGCATGTTTCTGTGGCTGCTATGGGTTTCTAGCAA